>APFE030587588.1:20907-36205 GCA_000404065.3 Pinus taeda | reverse complement strand
CCAGTGATGGAACCTTCACAAGTCCAAACACATCACTGTGCACAAGCTCTAATATTTGTTTCGTCCTCTTACCACTAGAGGGGAAACTCACCCGATTCTGCTTCCCATATACACCATTTTCACAGAAATCAAAATCCAGAGAGCTATTACTCATACCTTCTACCATACCTTTACCATGAAGTATTCGAAGGCCCTTCTCTCCAATATGTCCAAGCCTTTGATGCCACAGCATGGTCTTCTCTCCAGAGACCACTAGATTTTTCTGCTCCATTTTCAGGAACCATAGAACTATTGCACCGATCAACAACAGTGCTACCTTGCAGCTTGTACAGAGTTCCAATCCGAACTCCCCGCATCAATACCAGTGCTCCTCGAACCATCTTGCAGGTATCCTTCTCGAACACTATCTTTACACCTGCATCATCCAACTAGCTTATAGAAATCAGATTTCTAGCCATCGCAGGAATATGCAGAACACCCGGAAGGGTTCTAACCCTTCCACCTTGCAACTTCAACTTTACTTTTCCACGACCAATGATTCTAGCCTTCCTATCATCTCCTAAGAAGACATCACCACCATCATATTTCTCATACTCGCAGAACCACTCTCTATGGGGAGTGAAGTGAAAGGATGCACCTGAGTCAATCAACCATGCCTCATGATCTACATGTGTACTTGAGAAGCCAAGTACACATCCCCACCTTCATCTGAGGTGGTTTTCGCCTCTGCAGAAGGAGCATCATCAAAACCCTTTCCTTTATCAGGAACTTTAGATTTACACTCCCTTTTGAAGTGCCCTTCCTTTCCACATTTCCAGCACACCATCTTGTGGTTTTCCTGGAGATTATAGATCTCCCTCTAGATTAGATCTCCACTCGGTGACTTATTTTTGTTTCTGTTCTGGGACCGTCCTCGTACAGACAAGGCATCACCATTCTGTTTGTCCATATTTTTCCGTCTCATCTTCTCCGTCAGCAAGGCTGAGACTATTTCATCAAACTGCAAAGCAGTTGCATTGCTACCTATTGCAATAACCAGACTATCCCATGAGTCTGGTAGAGAACACAACAAACTGATGCACTTATCTTCATCTAAAATTTTAATATCAACAGATAATAACTGACTTCCCATAGTATTAAATGCATTCAGATGCTCTGTCACCGAGTCTCCATCTTTCATCCTCAGGTTATACAACTTTTTCTGCAGGAATAGTTTATTCACCAGAGATTTAGATTGGTACAAAGTCCCTAACTTGTCCTATAAAGCCTTCGCCGTAGCTTCCCCTGATACATTCAACAATACTAAATCTAACACACACAATCGTATTGTGCTCTTTGCCTTCCAATCCAACTTCGTCCATTCTTCATCGGTCACTCCCGTTGGTTTAGTACCCGGATCTACCGCGATCCACTGATCTTTATCCACCAACAGATCCTCCATCTTGAGTTTCCACAACTCAAAACTCTGACAATTGAACTTCTCAATCTCTATCTTTCCGCTACTCGCCATCTTCTTTCACCACCAGAATCGATCTCGCAGATCTCCCACTGAACAGGGTCAACCACAGGCCCGAGCGAAACCCCTCAGCAACAAAGGCGTCCCCTTGAAGCCAAAACAGCTCTGATACCAAATGTAGGTTTTAACCCCGTACAGAAATTACCTGCATACGAATTCTAAATCACAAGAAAATAAAAAATGCGAGAGCATAACCCATAAAACACATATACACAGAGATTCCCACTGGATCTCAAAACCGAGACTACCAGCTTGATTTTTCATTATATTCCTTTCAATGTTACAATACATATTTATACATGCCGAAGCATCCAATACCATGGACCGAAAACCATCGCGTCCAAAACCATGGACCGAAAAAAAACCATAGGTAGGTTCGCCCAACCTAATATAGGGTCCAAAAAAAAAATTCTCGGGGCGCTGCCCCGAACCCCGTAGAGGGGGCTACCCGCCCCCCTCAAACCCCCCTGTGATCCCCCCATTGCACAATCACGCAACGAAGGGGGGGCTCCGCCCCCCCTATAACCCCCCGGTTCACTACGTAGGTTAGTCGTGGAAAGAATGTAACACAACCCAACAGTCATGGTGTCCACATAGTCCTAATTCTAAGAACTGTGAGAGCAACAATGATGAAGAGCATGATGATGAAGTTCAAAAGATTGGAGTATCATAGTGTCTACTTAGTCCTAATTCTAAGGACTATGAGAGTAGCAGTGCTGAAGAGCATGATGACAAATTTCAAAAGAATGGAGTGTCACGGTGTCCACTTAGTCCTAACTCTAAGGACTATGAGAGTAGAAGTGATGAAGAGCGTGATGACGAATTTCAAAAGAATGGAGTGTCACGTTGTCCATTTAGTCCTAATTTTAAGCACTATGAGAGCAACAATGACGAAGAGCGTGATGACGAATTTCAAAAGAATGGAGTGTCACGGTATCCACTTAGTCCTAATTCTAAGGACTATGAGAGCAGTAGTGATGAAGAGCGTGATGACGAATTTCAAAAGAATGGAGTGTCACAGTGTCCACTTAGTCCTAATTCTAAGGACTATGAGAGCAGCAGTGATGAAGAGCATGATGACGAATTTGAAAAGAATGGAGTGTCACGGTGTCCACTTAGTCCTAATTCTAAGGACTATGAAAGTAACAGTGATGAAGACTGTGATGAGGAATTTTGAAAGAATGGAGTACCACGGTGTTCCCTTAGTCCTAATTCTAAGGACTATGAGAGCATCAATGATGAAGACCATGATAATTCATTTCAAAAGAATGGAGTGTCACAGTGTCCTCTTAGTCCTAATTCTAAGGACTATGAGAGCAACAGTGATGAAGAGCGTGATGATGAATTTCAAAAGAATGGAGTGTCAAGATGTTCTCTTAGTCCTAATTCTAAGGACTATGAGAGCAGCAGTGATGAAGGATAGGATGATGCACTTAGTCCTAATTATAATGAGTATAAAGGTAGCAGTGACAAAGGATAGGATGTAACATATTCAGTAAGTAAACAATCACATTTTCAACGTAGTCATAATTCTATGGACTATGAGAGTAGCACTGACAATGCGCATGAGGAAGAATATCCAATAAACATCGAGTCAAATTTTCCATTCAGTCTGAATTCTAAGGACTATGACAGTAGCACTAAAGATGGGGAAGATGAAGAATATCCTCCAAGTCAGTATTTGAAAAGAACAACTGATCATATTGTGGATAACATTCCTCTTAATGATGATGAAAATTCTTATACAAATGATGATCCAATGATGGAGATGTTGCCAAGGAATATTGTATCGAGGAGTAGGAGCAGACCTTTTTGTATCAATGCAATATGTTCTACTTATACAAGGGGTAGAGAAGAATATATGATGAGAAGAAGTTCTATTAGCGCTCTCATTTCAAATGAATGTTGTCAAAAAAATTGCTTGAAACATATGGATTTCAAATGTGCATTAGAGAGCAGGAAGAGATATATGTCAATGAATAAAAGCATGCAAAATTCATGTTTAGTTGGGTGCATGCAATCTACATTGTCAGGTTATGATTATCATATTGGGACTTTATTTATCTATAGAAATGCTTTCAAAATGTTTCATTCGATTGGGAATTTTCGTCTCTCGAAAATTCAAGAAGATTTGGAAAAGGATCCCACATTTTATACATAAGTACGTCATAAAAGACAATTTGGGCCATTACCAAATACTGTAATGTCATGGATGAAAGATTTATTTTCAAAGCATGGAGAGTGTATGCCAAATAGAGAGACAATACATATTCTAGATAATTTTTCAAGATGATAAATCTACAACTTATACAAAGAATATACAGAAGGTGCTAAGGGACATGGTTGGTTTATTACATATCAATATTTTGTGAAGGTATGGAAGAAAGAATTCAACAATGTCCGTATTCCTAAGAAGACAAGGATGGGGATTTGTAGTACATGTGCTTCTCTTAAATAAAAAAGGGACAATGTGAAGGGTTAGAAAGAGGTAAGCATTCATAACTTTAAATTTTAAAATTGTATAGTCATCAACTATGAAAACATATTTCTTAATGGTTTTCTTTTATGTTGTGTAGATTCAATTGTCAAAGAACTTCATGAGCATTGCGAACAACAAACAAATGAAAGGAAAAAGTTGTACAAGCATCGAAAGAAGTGTTATGATAATTCAAATAAATATTTGGGTTTGATAATTGATGGTATGGACCAAAAGAAAACACTTTTACCACATTTTGTTAGCACACCCAAAAATTTACAAGAGGAAAATTTTATTCAGTATCACTTGGTCAGTTGTATGGTCTTCAATGGGAAAATGTTACCAAGGGTGTACTTCACAGCTCCAAATATTCATAATGATGCAAATCTGACCATAACCATAATTCATGATGTGCTTTCTCATTGGTCTGGTAATCTTCCTGAATTTTTGTATCTACAATTGGACAACACTTGCCATGAAAACAAAAATCAGGTTGTTTTTGGATATCTAAACATGCTTGTTGAATTGAGAACTTTTCAGAAGGTAAAGGTTGTTTTCCTTCTTTTTGGGCACAATAATGACCATATTGATCATATGTTTAGTCGTTTTTCAGTCACATTAAGGAGGAAGGAAGTTGGGAGCTTGCCATCATTAATTGGATGTATTAAGAAATCATACATGCCAGAGCCTACTTTTGATGTGTTGGAAGAAACTGTTGACATGTGAAGGTTTATTCTGGGATCACATGGTGAGGGGAAATGCATTGAACAACTTAATGACATTAGCTTCCAACATCAATTTCATATCAAAAAAATTGATGGGAAAACACTAATATGGGGCAAGAATTATTCAACTATTGTAGAATGGGCACCATCATTAGGTTTGGAATTTTTGAAGTTCATTCCAGATCATCCAATATTTTCATCAAAATTATTGTTATTACAATCAGTTGGTTAAGTTCATAATGCATGCAAACAAAATAGAGATATAAATTATTATGATTGCCTAGTAGAAATAAAAAATGTATTAGATATACACATGAGTACTTTGACATTGTTGATTCAATTTGGTGGGAGTCATTTTTCAATATTCAAAGTGATATCATTTCAACAAAAACAAATGAAGATATACCTTTAAAAAATCCATTTATTTGGTCACAAAACGTTTCGAATGAACATGAGGAAATAAACATTGTTGAACAACAACAATCTCAAGGTATTATTAATTCTTCATAGGTAGAGGAAAGAGAGATGTATATTGGTTCCAAAAGATCTCGTGCACAACATGAAGCCATGGAAGACCTTTACATGGGTTCAGTATAGGATATTAAGGAGGGTTTCATGATCACAGTGCTAACAGATGGAGATCCCAATGGCTATCCATTATGGGTTGCTAAAGTTATAAAGGTATTTATAGAAAATGAGGATGTTACAAGTGTTTAAGTACATTATCATGCCATAATTACACACCCATTCAATGGTGTATATAAGCCAAAGATGGTAGTTGACAAAAAAAATGGCAGAAAGAGAAAAAGAAAGGGTGAAAATATAAATCAATGTCGCACAGACATATTAAAATTGGAGGATGTTGATATACTTGTTTATGACTTCAATTTAACAAAGAGAGGAACTCTTCCCTTCAAGACGATAGTGATTCTGAAAAGGTTGTTACCAGAAGAAACAGTGTTGAGATGGGAGTCTGCTGAAACCAGTCGTAGATCTAGAAGAATTTTGAAACTTGAAATGGTGGGCATGCATGTGGACTCAGATAGGGCTCTAGTTGATGAAAGAGAAGAATATGGAACATCTTTGTTAGCATCCATTCATTCATCTGAAGATGTGAATTCTGATGGTGTGTAAGAAAATATGAGTGACTTTGAATAATTGTTTAAGACAATTTATATAACTAATGTTTGCATTGTATAAACTTTTTTATTTCCATATGGTGTTAAATGAGATGTTATGAGTCATTTTTTGTTGTTGGATTATATGTCTTAATTATGATAATTTTTATTGTTTAGAATATCTACAATGCAACATTAAATTAGAGATATAATGTATGTTTCATTCAATATACAAATAATGATTTTTGAATTCATTTAATCATGTAATTTGTTCATAATGTCATGGTTTTTTTATTTTATGGTTGAAAAATTCCAATTTCATTTGTATCTAGCATGTTGTGGTTGAGAACATGTTGAATTTATACTTAGGAAAGAAAAATGTTATTCTACCAAAAACATTAGTGTGTTTTTTCCTTATAAACAACTTTTTTTGGCACATAAAAATTCGGTTTTACTAGCATTTTTTAAAAATGTTGAAAATTGACCCTAAAAAAAAATCATCATTCAATATCATCACTTTTTCATTTTCAAGGTGTTTGTTGCACGAAAATTTCTTTTTCACTGCCATTTTTAAAACATGTTCAAAATTGACCCTAAAAAAAAACCATTGTTCCAGTATACACACTTTTCATTTTTAGCACTATTTTTTATGTTTTTCGGGTTTTTTGGCCAGAGTTCTCATTTTGATTTTATAGTTCCCATTTCAAAGTTTACATTGTTTAAAGTATTAGATGCACTTAGCAGGAACGCAAATCAATTTGATGAAATTCATGTCAACAGTGGAAAAACTGATTTTTTTATATCAAATTATGGCAACAATATTAAAGGATGAAAGTTATGTACAATTGCAAAAAAAATTAAATAGTATAGAACTATGTGGTTATGCAGAAAACCAGGATGGGCTACTGAAGTTTAGAAACAAAATATATGTCCCAAATGAACCTTCTTACTGATTTTAAGTGAACATCACAAAACCCATTTTTAGGCCACCCGGGTTATTAGAAGATGATTACAAGTTTAAGAAAATAAACTTATTGGCCATATATGAAAAGGGAAGTGGTTGAGTTTTTGGAAAGGTGTTTAGAGTGCTAGAAAGTTAAGGTGGAACACCACCACCCAATTGGATTGCTAAAGCCTTTACCCATTCCAGAATGGAAATGAGAAATTATGTCTTTAGATTTCATTACTGGTCTATTGAGAACTAGGAAACAAGATGATTCAATCATGGGTGGTGGACAAGATTAACAAGTAAACTCACTTTATACTTGTCCACTCCACATATAAAACAATGCAAATTGTAGAAATCTTCATGAAGGATATTTTTTGGTTTCATAGGATACCAGAGATTTTTCAGTTTCATGGATATCGAAAAATATTATATCAGACTAGGATGATAAATTTACTTCAAAATTCTAGAAGGAATTGTTTGTAGGAATGGGTACACATTTGAATTTTAGTACAACCTACCACCCCCAAACAAAATGATCAACATAAAGGACAAACCAAATACTTGGGGATATGTTTCAGATGTATGTTATGGACCATCTAACAAGGTGGGAGGATTATTTTCATTTAGTGGAATTTAATTACAATAATATCGATCGAGCATCTATTAAGATGATCCCATTTGAAGCTCTATATGGGAAGAAGTGTCATATTCATTTAATTTGGAGTTAACCAAAAGATAGGTTGATTCTAAAACCAAATATTCTATACTAAGATGGAACAATTGGTAAAGGAGATAAGAAAAATAAGATAGGTAGAAGACTTATGCAGATAAGAAGAGATTGCATAAAGAACAAAACATAGGAAAGCATGCCTACATCAAAGTTAAGCCAAATAAAAGTACACTAGGATTGGGAACCTATGCTAAATTAAAACTTAGGTTTTGTAGACCATTCGGGATACTAGCTAGAGTAGGGTCAATGGCCTACCAACTAACAATGTTGAGTCATATAAATATGAATAAAGTTTTTCATTTTTCTTTGTTGAAAATGTATGTTCATGATCCTACTCATGTGGTTGATTAAAATGTAGAGTAGGTCAAACTGGAAGGAAAATTCCAAGTCGAATTTTTGCAAATATCAGATCAGAGGGAAACTTCACTCTAGAATTGAGCCATCACTAAGGTTAAGGTGCAATGGAAGCACTTTATCTTGGAGCATGCTACATGGGAGATGGAGGATAAAATGCATGAAGAATTTCCTACTTATTTTGAGAAGTAATGGGAACTAGAAAACACTAAGGATAATGCTTATTTCGAGAGGGGGAAGATGTGATACCCTTGTGCTTGATTTTAAAAGACATGACTACTTTTAGAATATTGTGATTATTGTTTGAACTTAATGGCTACAGAGTCCGAAACTTGAATTAATATATTGTATAATTAAATCTTATATATTGAATAAATGCTTTTTTTTCGAGAAACAATGGGAAAGAGCACATTGTAATAGAGACTTATTGATATCCTAAAAACAATTTTAAGTTATCAAGTTCACATGGTGGACCTTCCCAAATCTTCTCTTAAAAATTCCAGGAGAAAACTATTAATTCAATAATAACATAATGGGAGAGAGATTATGCTAAGTAAATAATAGAACCTAGTTGGAGAGAAATTATAAGTTGGGTGAAAAGTAAGAGAGAAGTTGATCCAGGTGGATATTGGTGGCCACCCACCATTCCACCTAGACCCCCTAGTCAGTTTCATCTGTTTCCTTGTTCATTTTAGCATTTACTATTTTTAGCAACTTTTTCGAGTCGTGAACTTTCAAAGTAGTTTTGACCCCCTAAACGGCATTTTCCGGGGTCTGCGATAGGTCCATAGCCATAAGAAAGGTACTATGGCGAAACATGTAGCACTTGGTGAGACCTTTCCAACAAAGTATCATATCACCAAACAGAGATAATATGACCAAGTTATGACCCCGGGAAGTTGGCTGCCCAACTAATCCCAATGAAGCCCACAAACTCTTGGTCTTACATCTCTTGGGGTTAGGATTTTGGTTGTTTAGGGTTTTCTCATGCTTTCCAATAATAAATAGGTCCTTGAGCCTCATTGAACATAGTTCAGCCACCACATCTCTTCTCAGAGATAAGCTACCATCACCCAAGCTATCTTTTCTCCATTCTGTTTGTAAGCATAATTCAATATTTTTTCTATTAATGAAATGAAGTGTTTTTCTACTAGATATCTGTGTTTATTATTATATTTGTAAGTTGTTACATTCCTATTTAAGTTCAGATCAGAAGCATAAATGGAGAGAAAGGCATTATTTAAAGGAAAAATAAGAATTTTTTTTTCCTAATGAAAAGAAAAGAAAATCCTGGGTAATAAAATGGATTTAGACCCTAAAAGCCGAATTCTACTAAGGAAAAATCTTTTGGGAAGAAATCATAAAAATACCACTAAGTAATACAAAAGAGGTTTTTATTCTTGTAGTGTTATAGACATATTTGGGTACTGCAACCCCAATCACATATGTCTATAAAGCAAGGGCTTCTAAGTCCCTAAAAGTGTTGTTTCATACCCTAAAGGAGCAAGGTCAGCTGATTACATCATCTCCCACAAGTTCTCCATGAAAAATTGCTCAAAACTGGTCAAAACTGGACCATCTCACCTGCTCAATGGTCAGGGTGTGATGCATCTCACCTACTACACATGGGAAGTGTGATGCATACTGAAAAGTCCTTCTATAGGGTGCGATGGGCGAGAGTAGACAAATGGCAGAGACAATTTGCAAGGTGGATGATCATGGAATCTTCAAGAAACTTCTCCTATGACACTTGCCTCTCAGAATTCACCTAGGGATGAGTAAGAGATCAATGAAATATTCAGTGGAGTCGCCATTTTGTTATCGGGAAATCTATTGTCCATTCAGAGTTGCTAGTCACACTAAGATGGGCAACTATCTTAGAAACCAACAAACTAAAGCTACTTGCATTTTCCTTTATGAGAAGTAGATGAGAGAGAAGTAGAGAGTACCAACCTCAGTCTTTTGCTTGGCTCCTTACTTGTTTCCTCTCCCCTTTGACAGATCTTTGCTGCTCCTTCCTTGCTTACCCCACTTCAAAGAGCACCTGTAAAGTCAAAGCAGCATGATACCATCAAAGCACAGAGATCTACAATTATAAACAATATAGGACTAGATATATATTGACCACAAAAATGCATATATTAACTCAAACATACAAGAATGTGGAGGAAAACTCAAATAGCTTTATTGATAGAAAGAGTAGAAGAGAGGATTACAACCCATTGATCTGACCCAATGTCATCCTCCCAGCATGAAACTGAATCTGAGCATATGTTGTCGCATGGTACAAGCTCATTAAAAAATGAACCAGGCCACGAGCAGTGTTACTGTAGGGTTCAAGCTCGTTAAAAAATAAACCCGCCACGAGTAGTGTTACCGAAAGGTTGAAGCTCGTTAAAGAAAAAACCCACCACGAGCAGTGTTACCATAGGGTTCAAGCTCGTTAAAAAATAAACCCGCCACGAGCATTTTTACGCGTAGTTCAAGCTCGTTAAAAAATAAACCTAGCAATGAGCATATGTTCCACCAGAGTTTAAGCTCATTCAAAAATGAACCGACCTTCGGTAAATAAACATTGCGGTCGCATTATCATTAGCTTTTGAGCCTTGGTCGTTGTTGGAGAGGTAAATCCCCTCTATGGATAGAGGCGATCCCTACTAGCCGAGAAGGGGTCTAGCAATAATCAATCAATGCTACTCTACAAGTTCCTAATTGCAATTAACAAGTGGGTAATGAACACCTACTTGGATTCCAGCGCTATTTGTTTGATGAAGAGATGCCGCTCTCACTCCTTCGCTCTGGTCGGTCACGATCCTCCACTATCCTCGCGGATGGACACCTGCACGTGCAAAGAGAGGACAAACACAAGCGTGAAATCTAGTAAAAGCAACTATACATCAGTCAGAAAGGATGTAATTCACATTAACCATTATAAGACAAATGCGAATGGAACCATAACAGTAGTCATCTATATTTTATTAATCAAAAACTGAGAAAGGTACAACCAATGTTCTGATGCCGAGTCCTTCTCAAGAGGGTCCAGCCAGAAAGTCTCATAAGCATTCACCCTTGGAGGTAGATCTCCCAAGACAAACAACTCTCTCTCTCACACAAGGCAACAAGACTTCACAACCTTCCTTAAGCTCTCTAGCAATCCACACTTAACACACCAACTGCCTATTAGGAGCAGCACTAAAGCACTATGAATTCCTCTATGTTCAAAGCTATATGTCAAAAACTAGCTGCTCATGGCAATGGTGGAGGCTTATATAGGAGAAGGAGTCTCCATGAATAGTGAAAGGATGAGCTTATCTCCAAGAAAGGTGGCTCATAAGGCGAACAGACATGCCATAGAAGGGAGGGCAACCTTTACAAAGCCAACAACCAGGTCTGGAGTCATCTGGAAGGCTGGCTATTAGAACAAACTTGCCCAAACAGGATCAGCGCGGGTGCATAACTAGACTGGCGCGCTGGCATCGCATCCCAATAACAGAAGAAGTCTGGTCAGCGCGACTTAGTGCGAGCAGAGGGTGCGCTGGCTATGAAATCCGATCAGCGCGGGAAACCCGTGTGCTTCCGCACTGGCAGCGCATCAGTTGCACTATCATCTGCCAGTCAGCGTGGTTATTTCAATAACAGTCGCGATGATCTAATAAACTTAGGCAAAGAGGGTTTTTTGGCCATTTCAGAGAGCATGAGCATGATGGATTTGATTTTAGGACATAGTAGGGAGACTGACAAGGAGACAGTGACAATTTACTGTGTAACATATTCCCCCTAAAGCATGAAGCCCGAGAGAGTGGGAGGGGTGAAATGCTTTACAAAACTGCCGAACTGGAACACCACCAGGAAGAACCTTCACGGAGATACAACTGATATTTAAATTACATGTAGTCTAGGCATGGGCGCAACCATGCAAAAGACATACGAAGAATGTCTGTGGTATGGACGCAGCCACCCAATCGAAGAGACCATGATGATAAGAGGTATGGTCGCAGCCATCCTAAAAGACTCAGGTATGGGCGCAGCCATCCATCAATGAGTCATGTAATAATGATCCACAAAATCGCAACCTCGCCCATAATGGACTAGAACCAGGGTCTTGCGCTCCATCCAAACTCGAACGAAGTACAAGTCCAAACATGCGAATACAGGAGTTGAGGTCGAACATGCTTGAACATCGTCTGATTACCAGCCAATGATGAAAGTTGTTAACAGACGCGAGAGGGGCCACCAATAATGACAATGGTCCTCAAGGTACTATAGGTACAATCCACGGCGTGCGAATAAATGAGTCGGTGTCGAACACCCATGGAGTCATCCAATCGGAGGCCAATGATGAAAACCTCGCGTCGAACACGAAAAACCTGCCATTAAGGCATGCAGGCTCCAAGGTACTGGAAGGGAGTCTCTAGGTCACTTTCCTGGATAATGAGCCGAAGTCGACAGGAAGTGATCTTTATCGAAGGTGGGCCATAATGTTTCCCACATCATCGACACGAGACGGAAAGAGACAATATGTTTTGTGTGAAATATCAGAGGGAGGTTATACTTGTAGAGGCCAACTTCTCTTGAACATATCGGCGGCACAATGACGGATTTGGCAGTATTTGGGGGTCAAGTGATCAGAGGTCGTAACGAAAGGACAATGAGCAGATGAGTGGCCAAATAGGATAACCCAAACCCATGGAGGCAAAAGTGAAGCGAGATGAGATGTCCCCACCCAGACACGAATGCAAACAGTGCCATGTTCAAGAGCGACATACTGCCGATGACGACGATTACGGTTCCTTTATTTCCCCCACCATTTCTGGCGAGTACCCCGGTTATTTTTGGATGACAAGCTTGACGGGGATAGCATATGCTTGAGGAGCGTCATTACGACGGAATCCGATGTCATTAAATTTTAACGAGTCTGACAAAGGAAAAACTGGGCGTCTTTTCATATTTAGAGAGTTTGAAAAGACAGCTGAAAAGAAAACTCCAGGGGGGTGCTTTTTCATAAAGTTGTGTCTCTCGAGCCCGAAAAAGTATAAAACGATGCTCGAAAGAACCGCTCGGTCATTGCGACCGAGGATTAATTTTTGTAAATAGTGACTTTGACCTGCAAAAGTAAAAAAGCGGTCAAAAGCACATCATTTTAGAGCCAGTAACGAGTGCGAAATGACAAACACCCGACAATCTTTATTAATTTAAACGGTCGAAAAAGAGCTTTAAAAGCGACCGCCTCTCGTTCCTTTTGACGAGCTGAAAGGAGGCTCGGCGATCTTTTCTTGTTTTACGTCGGAAAAGAGCTTGAAGACGACATTTTTGGGACCAAGTGTATATAGATCCGTTGTGACTTTGCCGGTTCTGAGGACCTGCACAAGAAAACCACCCGTGTAAACCCCTTCGATATGTCGAAAAACATAGTAAAACATGCATCAGGGCATAATATAGTGACATCAGGATTAAATTCATGATAAAAGGTGACAAAACCCACTTTTATAAAGTTAACTAAGAACTTTTTACCATAAATAGGGGGGTAAAAAATCATTTTCACCATTTTACCATTTGAGCTTTGGAGAACGTTGTGGAACTACAAAGTTTGACGGAGCGAATTCTTCATCGTGCGGACGCCATCCTTCCAACAGTTGATTCCAGGTAGGTTCCTCTTGCCCTGCGCTTTATTTCAAGCCTATTTTCAAGCATTTTCACCGTAGGATTTGGTCATTTGGCCAAATTTTTTGAGTGTAGGTGCGCTCTCGGTCAGCGCGGATTCGCCCATCGGGTCCGCGCTGACCAACTTTACCAACACACACCACTTTCCGGGTCAGCACGGAAAACCCGTGTTCTTCCGCGCTGACCCAGAGAAAAATATAAAGGGCCACCATTATCAGCGCGGCTGTTTTAGAAACAGTCGCGCTGGCGCCGTGAAAATCAATTTTTTAAAATTTAAATGGATAATCTTCAATGATTGGCAACCTAATGCTTTTGGGTGATCATGCAGGACACAATGGCCTTTGTGTGGCAAGAGAGGGCCCACGATAATGAAGATATGGCCGCTTTCGCTGATGCCGGATGCCGAAATGCAATGCGAGCATGAGGTTTGCTCAAATTCTTTCTCACTCCACGCTTGAGGGCTCAGCCAGACCTCCTAGAGCTTTTGATGAGAGCCTGGAACCCAGTGGATGGGAAATTTATGATCCGAGGCCGTGACATAGAGTTTGACTCCTCGGATACCTATTTTTTGACTGGATTGTCTCACCAAGGTGTGATGCCCATTCTGGAGGGGCAGCGACCTAGCGGCGAGATGCTTGACCAACTCATGGCCCGAGTGTGCCCCCAGGCGCAGAAGACACAGAGTGGGAAAGCAAGCATTCCATCAGTGGGTGCTGGTGACATAGTCCTCCGCACTATACTCTTCCTAGTGACGCAGATAGCAGGCAGTCTGGCCAACCATGAGGCCTCAAAGGCCAACCTATTGCTAGCTCTCGAGTGCTTGGAGCCCACAGTTTTCAACTGGGTAACAGCTATGACAAACAACATGAAGAGACAATTGAGCAACTGCCGACGTGGAGAGTCGAAGCAGTTTGGCTACGGATCGCTTCTACTCCCGCTCATGTTTGAGCGAGTGCTAGCCCTTCAGCTATAGACCATGGTGGTGGATCCGCCTAACAGTCCACGGGAGACGAGGGCCACCAAATGGGCCCGGGTCATGCCACGTGGCGGTGGCGGTCGCTCAGTGTCCTGGGGCGTTTTCTTTCGAGAGTGGCTAGATCGCCAGGTTATCTTCGTTGAGGACTGGCCATACGCCAGTATCGACTTCCGTGGTGATCCCGACATGCCACTGCCTGCGGGAGAGCAGTGGGACGATGGAGGTAACACACTTGATCTCTTTTTGATTTTTTATGTTTTGTAATGTTTTTGAATTTTTTCATGTACATGTCCTAATAAATGCTATGTTGTGCAGATGTGGGACCTGTGAGACCTCTTGGCCTGGCCTCGGAGGCACGGAGAGATGGGCAGGGCGCCACGATTTTGGCCTTAGCTCCTGCAGCAGGCGACCTAACAGAGACTGTGGTACACAACCTTGAGGGCTTACTGGCAGGAGTCCCAGATTACCAGGGGATCGAGGAGGTCCCCCTAGCTGGACAGATCCATACAGTGGGTGTAGAACCCAGGATGCACTGCCTTTTGAGGTGGGTGGCACGAGCGGTGGCGTGCTATAGAGAGCATAACCTACCGTAGTAGATGCCTAGGTTTTATTTTCCACTATTGTTTTTGAGAGACGTAAGTCTCAGATGTACTGAGGATACCGGCTTTATTCAGACATGTACACTTATTTTTTGAGCACCTTAGTGCGCCACACAATATATATATATATACATGGTGTTTTTATTGTATCTTATGCTTCTCATGTTTTGTTAATTTACATATTTCGCAAATGT
>APFE030587588.1:9353-20897 GCA_000404065.3 Pinus taeda | reverse complement strand
GTGGTGTGGACGCAGCCACCCAGCTGAAGAGACCATGATGATAAGAGGTATGGTCGCAGCCATCCTAAAAGACTCAGGTATGGGCGCAGCCATCCATTAATGAGTCATGTAATGATGATCCACAAAATCGCAACCTGGCCCACAATGGACTAGAACCAGGGTCTTGCGCTCCATCCAAACCCAAACAAAGTACAAGTTCAAACATGTGAATATAGGAGTCGAAGTCGAACATGCTTGAACATCATCTGATTACCAACCAATGATGAAAATTGTTAACAGACGTGAGAGGGGCCACCAGTAATGACGATGGTCCTCAAGGTACTATAGGTACAATCCATGGCGTGTGAATAGATGAGCCGGTGTCGAACACCCGTAGAATTATCTGATCAGAGGCCAATGATGAAAACCTCACGTCGAACACGAAGAACCTGCCATTGAGGCATGCAGGCTCCAAGGTACCTGAAGGGAGACCCTAGGTCACTTTCCTGGATAATGAGCTGAAGTCGACAGGAAGTGATCTTGTCGAAGGTGGGCCATAATGTTTCCCACATCATCGACACGAGATGGAAAGAGACAATATGTTTTGTGTGAAATATCAGAGGGAGGTTATACTTGCAGAGGCCAAATTCTCTTGAACATATCGGCGGCACAACGACGGATTTGGAAGTATTTGGGGCCAAATGGTCAGAGGTCATGATGACAGGACAATGAGCAGATGAATGGCCAAATAGGATAACCCAAACCCATGGAGGCAAAAGTGAGGCGAGATGAGATGTCCCCACCCAGACACGAATGCAAACAGTGCCATGTTCAAGAGCGACATACTGCCGATGACGACGATTATGATTCTTTATTTCCCCCACCATTTCTAGCGAGTACCCCGGTTATTTTTGGATGACAAGCTTGACGGGGATAGCATATGCTTGAAGAACGTCATTTCGACGGAGCCCGATGTCATTAAGTTTTAACGAGTTTGACAAAGGAAGAACTCAACGTCTTTTCATGTTTAGAGAGTTTGAAAAGACAGCGGAAAAGAAAACTCCAGGGGGGTGCTTTTTCGTAAAGTTGTGTCTCTCGAGCCCGAAAAAGTATAAAATGATGCTCGAAAGAACCGCCCGATCATTACGACCAAGGAGTACTTTTCGCAAATAGTGACTTTGACCCGAAAAAGTAAAAAAACGGTCAGAAGCACGTCGTTTTAGAACCAATAACGAGTGCGAAACGACAAACACCCAGCAATCTTTGTTGATTTAAACGGTCGAAAAAGAGCTTTAAAAGTGACCGCCTTTCATTCCTTTTGACGAGCTGAAAGGAGGCTCGGCTATCTTTTCTCGTTTTATGTCGGAAAAGAGCTTAACGACGACATTTTTTTGGGACCAAGCATATATAAATCCACCGTGACTTCGCCGATTCCGAGGACCTGCACAAGAGAAACACCCGCGTAAACCCGTTCGATATGTCGAAAAATTTAATAAAACATGCATCAAGGCATAATACAGTGACATCAGGATTAAATTCATGGCAAAATATGGCAAAAAACCCACATTCATAAAAACTATAGTCAAATTAGGAATTTTTTACCATAAATAGGGAGGTGTAAAAATTATTTTTACCATTTTACCATTTGAGCTTTGGAGAATGTTGGAGAACTACAAAGTTGACGGAGCGAATTCTTCATCATCTGGGCGTCGTTCTTCCGACAGTTGATTCCAGGTAGGCTCCTTTTGCCTTACGCTTCATTTTGAGTCTATTTTCAAGCAATTTCACCGTGGGATTTGGCCATTTGGTCAAATTTTTTGAGCGTAGGTGCGCTCTCGGTCAGCGCGGATTCGCCCATCGGGTCCGCACTGACCGATTTTGCCAGCACACACCACTTTCCGAGTCAGCGCGGAAAACCCGTGTCCTTCCGCGCTGACCCAGAGAAAAATACACAAGCCGCCATTTCCAGCGCGGATGTTTTAGAAACAGTCGCGTTGGCGTCGCGAAGATTCATTTTTTAAAATTAAATGGATAATCTTCAAATGCAGTGAACCTAATGTTTTTTTTGGGTGATCTTGCAAGACATAATGGCCTTTGTATGGCAGGAGAGAGCTCATGATAATGAAGATGTGGCTGCTTTTGCTGATGTCGGATGCCGAAATGCAATGCGGGCATGCGGATTGCTCAAATTCTTCCTTACTCCACGCTTGAGGGCTCAGCCAGACCTCCTAGAGCTTTTGATCAGAGCCTGGAACCCAGTGGATGGGAAATTTACCATCCGAGGCCGTGACATAGAGTTCGACTCCTCAGACATTTATTTTTTGACTGGATTGTCTCACTGAGGCCCGATGCCCATCCTGGAGGGGCAATGACCTAGCGGCGAGACGCTTGATCAGCTGATGGCCCGTGTGTGCCCACAAGTGGTCAAGACACGGAGCGGGAAGGCAAGCATCCCATCAGTGGGTGTTGGACCCAATGCTGACATAGTCCTTCGTACTATACTCTTCTTAGTGACACGAGCAGCAGGCAATCTGGCCAACCATGAGGCCTCAAAGGCCAACCTGTTACTAGCTCTCGAGTGCTTACAGCCCACGATCTTCAACTGGGCAGCAGCTGTGACCAACAGCATGAAGAGACAGTTGAGTAACTACCAACGTGGAGAGTCGAAGCAGTTTGGCTACGGATCGCTCTTGCTTCCGCTCATGTTCGAGCGGGTGCTGGCTCTTTGGCTACAGACCATGGTGGTAGATCCACCTAACAGTCCACGGGAGACGAGGGCCACCAAGTGGTCCCGGGTCATGCCACGTGGAGGTGGCGGTTGCTCAGTGTCATGGGGTGTCTTTTTCCGAGAGTGGCTAGATTGCTAGGTTATCTTCATCGAGGACTGGCCATATGCTGGTATCGAATTCCATGGTGACCCTGACATGTCATTGCCTGCGGGAGAGTAGTGGGACGATGGAGGTAAACACTTGATCTCTTTTTGATTTTCATCTTTATAATGTTTTTGAATTTTTTCATGTACATATCCTAATAAATGTTATGCTGTGCAGATGTGGGACCTGTGAGGCCCCTTGACTTGGCCCCAGAGGCACGGAGAGAGGGGCAAGGCGCTGCCATCTTGGCCTTGGATCCTGCAGGAGGCGATCAGACAGAGACTGTGGTGCACAATCTCGAGGGCTTGCTGGCAGGAGTCCCAGATTACCAGGGGATCGAGGAGGTCCCCCTAGCTGCACAGATCCATACAGTGGGTGTGGAACCCAAGATGCACCGCCTTTTGAGGCAGGTGGCATGAGCGGTGGCATGCTACAGAGAGCATAACCCACCGCAGTAGACGCCTAGGTTTTATTTTCCACTGTTGTTTTGAGAGACATATGTCTCAGATGTACTGAGAACGTCGGCTTTATTTCAGACATGTACACTTTATTTTTTGAGCGCCTTAGTGCGCCACACGATATATATATATACATGGTGTTTTATTATATCTTATGCTTCTCATGTTTGTTAATTTACATATTTCGCAAATGTCTGTCTAATACATAGTTAGCCAATGCATCAGTTACAGCATTAAGTCTTCTTGGAATGTGATGATAAGTAATATAATCAAAATCTCTTTCCAATAACTTAACACGTAAATACAACCTTAAAATATGATGATCTCTGACGGAATATCGTACGTTGAGCTGGTGGACTACAAGCTGCGAATCTAGGTTTACAGCCAATGAGCGGATTCCAAGGTTAATCGCCTCGGCTAATAATTCAATTACAGTACTATATTCAGCTACATTGTTTGTTATGCAACCTAGACACACACCTTGAATATCTACTAACTCACCATGAGGATCGTAGATCACCCATGCCGCAGATGACAAATTGCGAGTACTGCAGGAAGCACCATCAGCAAAACCAACATAAGGTGATCCATACATCTGTTCAGAAGAAAAAGACACAATAAGTGGCTATCACGTCGACACACTAAGACAAAAATCAAATGAACACGCACACACACTAAACACACTGTAAAAAAGCATATGCATGTAAAAAATAAACGAGAGAGTGCCTGGACTTAGGCGTAATATTTCTTAAGATATAGCCCATTGCGGGGCCTGTCCAGAGGATTGCCTTCATAATCGATCAGTTCATAGGCACCTTTTTGTATAACTCTTTTTCCAATGTAGGGCCCATGCCACATTGGCTCGAGTTTTCCTGCTCCTAGCTTATCATTAGCCTGATCGTAGAGCAGTACCAAGTCTCCTTTGACGAAAGAGTGGGGATTAACAGAGTTATCGAAGTGAGTTTTCACTCGCTTCTTTTGAGCTTCAATAGCAAGGGAGGCTAGACGACGTGTCTCGTCTAGTCGTTCCAAGTAAAGAAGCTGCTCTTCTATAGGAGTAGTCTCGGGAAGTAACTCGACGGCTAATTTGAGTGAAGGAATCTCACACTCAATGGGAAGGGTTGCCTCCAGTCCATATACTAGCTAAAAAGGGGTGAAACCGATGGCATCCTTCACGGAGGTCCGGTAGGCCCACAACGTGGAGAACAACATCAAATGCCAACTAGACTTGTGCATGCCAACAGTTCTCTGAAGCATCATGACCAAGACTTTGTTCACGATTTCAACCTGACCGTTAGCCTGAGGATAGTATGGAGAGGAACTATCATGCCTAAGTCCAAGTTGGGTTGTCAACTCGGCCATCATATGATTACGGAAATGTTTTCCGTGATCAGTAACAATGGCTTGTGGAACTCCAAACCGAGAGATAACATGGTTGAAAAGAAACTGCATCGCCGTATGACCGTCTTCCGACAATGTGGGCATCGCCTCGGCCCATTTTGTAAAGTAATCTACAGCAACGATGATGTAACCATGCCCCCGGCCGAGCGAGGGTTACATGTAACATAATCGATGCCCCATTTAGCAAAGGGGACTACGGTCACAACGGGGTGCAGCGGGGCAGCAGGCACACGCATCTTCCGCTGGTAAATCTGGCATTCGTGACAAGAACGGACGACAAGAATGCAGTCCTTGAAAATGGATGGCCAGAAGTAGCCAGCACGTAGGATATTTTGTGCGGTGGCATATCCAGACATGTGACCGCCACAAGCACCAGAGTGGCAGTCATTTAGAACTCTTTTAGCTTCTTTGAAGATTAAACATCGACGAAGAACCGAATCAACCCCAAGGCGGTACAGGGTGTCCCCAACTATGTGATATGGCTGAGCTTGGTGACGAATCCGTCGACGAGCGTCTTTCGAAGTCTCGGGGCGGAAGGAGGACGTCTGTAAATAGACTATTATGTCCCCATACCATGGATCGAGGGTGCTGATAAGGAAAATAGTTTCATCTGGAATAGACTCCTCTATCTGCGGGGAAGTAGCGGCGGATTGTAAAGAGCACAAAAGTTCAGTGAAAACGAGTGATTTCTTGGACTTGGCTGCAGTAAATTCCAAGTTGAACTCTTGGAGGATCACGATCCACTTTGAGTATTTGCCCCCCAACAATTGTCGTGAAAGAATGTAGGTCATGGGGTTACAATCTGAAATCACCGTAGTAGTACGCAACAAAATGTAGTGACGGAAGCGTTGGACGGCGCAAACCGCGGCGAGAGCCAACTTCTCGACATATGCATATCGAGTCTCCATATCTAGTAAGTTGCGACTAAGATAATAAATGACATGCTCGATGCCATCATCGTCGTCCTGAACCAAAACCATGCCGATAGTGGTATCAGCAGCAGCCAAATAGAGTTTATAGTCACGATGGTAATTTGGGGGCCGCAACAAAGGGGCGGAAACCAGGAGAGTTTTGAGATGAGCAAAAGACTCCTTGGCTATGGCATCCCATCGGAATGGGGTGTCACGCTTCAGTAACCAGGTAAAACCCTTTGCCACTTCGGCATAGTTTGGTATGAATCGTCTTAGAAAATTAGCTTTCCCCTGTAAACTCTGTAATTGCCGCAAAGTAGCAGGGGGAGGAAGATTCACGATTGCCTCGACTTTAAGGGGATCCAAACGGACACCCTCTCGGGAGACAATAAACCCGAGAAGTAGACCAGATTCGACGCAGAAGACACATTTGTGTGGATTTAATCAGATATTATAGTGTCGAAAATGAAGAAATATTTCACGAAGATGCGATGGGTGGTCCGCGCGCTTAGCTGAATGAGCGGGGAGATCATCCAGATAAGGCTGTACAATGTGTCTGATATCGTGGAAAGCATAAGACATCGCACACTGAAAAGTAGCGCCGGCATTTTTGAGGCCGAAGGGGAGATTTTTATAAGCAAAGGTGCCCCAGGGACAGATGAAGGCTGTCTTGTGTTGATCTGCCGGAGCAATGTTGATCTGGTTGTAACTAGAAAAGTCGTCCATAAAAGAATATATCTTGTTGCCCGCACACTCATCAATGAGTTGATCAGTAAATGGCGTGGGGTAGTTGTCCTTTGGGCAAGCTCTGTTAATGTCACGGTAATCAACTAAGACACGAATGGTGCCCTGTTTTTTGTCGACAGGGATGATATTTGAGACCCATTCTGTCAGTGGGATGGGATAGATAAATCCCGCCTTAAGAAGCTTTTCAACCTCTGCTTTGATGGCTGCCGCCTTACGGGGGTGCACGGGACATAAACGCTGGCGAACAGGTTTGGCCCCGGGATATGTTGGTATCTCATGCACTACTATAGATGGATCAATACCGGGCATTTCTTCATAGGACCATGCAAAGACATCGCAAAATTCGCAAAAAAGTGTGATATACACCTGAATCTCCTCAGGAGAGCAGGTCACTCCTATGTAAATGTTCTCGACAATCCCCGCCTTAACAGAGATGTCGATAGGTTGCGTCTGCGTGATGTTCCCTAAATTCCCTTCGGACGATGTGTGATAAATCTGAATGGGCGTCTGAAGGGGTTGAGAAGGGAGACATGGAGAAAACCGCTCAAGACAAAGCAATGTTTCCCGAAAGGTAGGGAGAAAGGAGGAACAATGGTGAAGAGGAAACCACGGACATTCGTCCAAAGACATAGTCTCTATAATAGCCTCATCGGAAGGAAATATTTCCTTCAATGGATCAGAGGAGGTGTATTATCCTAACCAAGGGGGGAAATCATTTGAGTCGAGAGCCCCACTCGTGACGGTGGGTTGATCATGACGGGCCGATGCAGCAACAATTTCGATGTAGTTGAGCTCAGCTAGACTCAACGGCATCTCCTCACCCCAAGGTTCTACCTGGTCGATGGAAGGAAGAATCCAAGGATCAAAATGAACCGAGATCATAGAGATCGAGGCGAAGTTGGGAGGTGGGAGGGAAAAAACACCCATAAGGGCAGGTTCTTTGAAGAGCCTGGCTCCCACGCTTTCAAACGGAACTGAGGTATGCTCAACGAAGGGTACGTTTCCTTCAGAAGAGGAAGCGAAAAAAGAGAGTTGATCGACCTTGACAATTTTCCCTTGATGGGGGAAACGAATGACACGGAAGAGGGACGAAGCCACAGCACGCATAGCGTACGTCCAGCTCCGGCCCAGAAGGAGGTTATAGGTGAGATTCGCGTCCACAACCTCAACTTCAACTTCTACAATCTTCCCTTCTAAGGTAATCGGTAGCCGTTGAAGGATACCATAAGGTCGAGATTCTTTCCCGTCGAATGCTTCCAAGGTCGTTGGGGACTAACTCAACGTCGGAGACCCGATGGCTTTCCAACATGCAATAGACATATTGCAGGTTGATGCACCCTCATCAATGACTGTACGATGGATCGTTTCAGAATTGATGACGACTTGAATGAGGAAAGCTATCTGATGAGGTAGTCGAGGAACATGGCTCTCGAGGTCGAAGATGATTAAATCCGCGTCCGCTGGGTCGATGCCACCGATGGCCGATAGCAAGGACTTCCTCTGGGGGGGCAGCTCTGAAGGACCTCTAAGGCGGACATAGCAGACGGAGCCTGCGCTAAGTCCTCCATGATGCTATAGTGCTGGGCAGCATGAGCATTCGGGTTATAAGAAGACCTCCTGAGTACCCCTTTGGGAGGGGGTCGGATTGTCGTCTCAACACTCGGTTTCTCGATATGGAGAGGACCAGAGCTCGATGGAGGAGCACTTGAGGGAAGCTCTGGCTCCTTCCCGACGGACGACGGATACTCCTTAGCTCGAGTTGTTACATGAATAGGAATAGTTCCAGCCATGAAGACCTGGGAACCGAAGGGAGAAGAAGAGGGGTCAGCCACCATCTGGGTTTGCTGAGAGGGAAAGGGTTCTTTCAGGACCGCAGGGACCCCAGGAGCACCTTTCAGCAAACGACTAACTTCGGACTGCCTAGGGCAGTCCTTAGTGTAGTGATCTTCCTCACAAATGAGGCAAGGATACTTAGGTTTGCGTTTAGATCCTTCCTCGGTAGGAGGTTTAGAGGATTCCTGCTTGGGTTGCTCGGATTTATTTTTCCCTTTCCCTTTTCCTTTTTCTTCCTTTCGAGGTCTTATCCGCCGTGGTGGATTGAACGACGTTGACCTCGGAAGTGTTACCAGAATTTAGAACACCCTGGGAAGTGCTTTCGTTGGATGCACTAGACTTTTGCTTCCCAGGATTCGATGATTTTTTAGAGGCCTAGTTTATAGAGCCAATGACTCCATCAACAGATGGCTTGGGTGGAGCCTTGGATGTACCAGGCCTGGGGGCATCCGGCAAGTACTCATACAAAGTACCAGACTAAGAATAAACTAAGTCTAGGTACTAAGCGCGCGCGATTGCTTGCTCTTCAGTTACACATGCTCCCATGGCGATGTCCCGCGCAATCTTAGGGACAAAGGAAGTTGTAAACCAGTCGGTGAGGAGTTGATCAGGTATCCAGAACTTGATCAATCTGTGACGCCTTCTCCACTCATGAATATGATCGGAGATATGTGTAGCAGTATCATGCTTAAGAGACGTGAGGAGGTGAGTCCCCATCTCATACCGAATGGGTAACTGAAAATGAGTCAAAAATGCCATAGCCAACGAATTAAAATCTTGGAATGATGCTCGAGTTAACTCAATGTACCATTTAGCTACTGAACCAGTGAGGGTCCTCTGAAAGAGGCGGAGCCAAATTGAATCGTCGAGCCATGAATTTGACGAACACCACAAGTGATACGTCATCACATGAGCCTGAGGATCTTCTCTGGCCTTCCCATCGAATTTGGGACAGTCACTTGGTATTTTGGTTGGAACTGGCGGCCACTGCGGGTTGTGAAGAATGGGATCATTCGTCAACTTGGACACATCGGGCAGTTCCAATGTTGCTAAAAATGGTAGCTGCGTATTAAAAGACATTTGTCCCGGATACGAAGTAGAACCAGAATTCCATCCAGTTCCTAGTTGCCCCCATTGCCCTTGTCCCGATGGGCCAGGCCCAAATGGGCCTTGTCCAGAAGGATTTTGACCGTAGGGGTTATTCCCAGAACCGGGTTGCTGATTCTGCCCCCCAGCGCCCCATTGGTTACCATACTGGCCAGTAGGTTGTTGATAATTTTGATAGGGATTACCCTGTGGCTGTTGGTAATTTTGGTATGGGGTATATTGATTTTGCCCCTAGGGTTGCTGGTATGCATACTGAGCCTGAGAACTAGGTGGCATTTGATAACCAGATTGGGATTGATACCCACCTGAATGCTGGGGTTGGGATTGATACCCACCCGAATAAGGAGGCTGGGCCTGATACCCACCTGAATAAGGAGGTTGGGATTGGTACCCGCCAGAATATGGAGGCTTGGATTGATACCCACCAGAATATGGAGGCTGGGATTGATACCCGCCAGAATACAGAGGCTGGGATTGATACCCGCCAGAGTATGGAGGTTGGGATTGGTACCCACCTGAGTAAGGAGGTTGGGATTGGTACCCACCTGAATACGGAGGCTGGGATTGATACCCACCTGAATACAGATGCTGGGATTGATACCCACCTGAAAGAGGAGGTCGGGATTGGTACCCGCCTGCATGCTGAGCCGTCTGGCCAAAAGGTTGTCCTGGTCGGATCTGAGACAGCCCCGTTCGCCCAGAAGGTCGAGCCTGCTGAGTGAGGGGCTGCCCTTGCGCAACCAAGGATTGTCCTTGTTGACCAGAGGGTTGTTGAGCGGTGGGCCGGCCTTCCTGCACGTAAGGCTGGCCCCCTTGCCCAGAAGGGTTGCCTTGCTGGTTTATGGGTTGACCTTGCTGCCCATAAGGTTGTCCCTGGTTCCCATAAGGTTGCCCCGAAGGGTAGCCTTGCTGGGTACTTGGTTGACCTTGTTGGGCGTTGGGTTGTCCCAGGTTTCCAGAAGGTTGCCCCATATATGTAAAAGCCGGACCACTAGAGGCCAAAGGTTGTCCCTGATTGGGTTGTCCTTGTGGGCCTCCCTGTTGACCTGGGTAATTCTGGCTAGCATACTGCTGCCCATGATTAGGCTGCAAGTAGGGCTGTTGACCCTGGTAGGGTGGTCCTTGCTGTCCTTGTCCCGGATGGTACTGGCCACCACCATAGCCGGTGGTACCCCAAGCCATGTTCAATGGAACAGAAATCTCATCATAAGGTATTTCAGGCAAGGAGGTAAACAAGTAATGATTCTCAAGATCATAATACAGGCCTTGCTCATCTGGGTTATGGACATTACGCAAGTATTGAAAATATGCCTCCTCTGCCGTCATATGATCGGAAGGAGGAGGAGCACCACTTGCGGGGTGCACAACTCTAGAAGCAGGTGACGGTTGACCACTTTGCGTTGGACCTCGAGATGGGCCCGCGGCAAAAGTGACAGCTGATGACGCTGTGACGATACTAACAACTGGAGTTGACGCCGCGACACAAACGGTCGGGTTGGAGGGGACTGCTGTAACAGCAGTATGGTGGACTTGGGAAACAAACAGTCCTGTGGTAGGGACGAAGTTTTGATCCCAAACAGAAGAGGAAGCTGCCGAGTTCATAGCATCCCTCAAAGATCTGTAACGCCCCGGCACCGTGACACCCAAAGACGTAACGGTGTAGGGCATAGAGATGATGCGGGATGTCACCGGGATGGGAGTATCTATACTCAACATAACGGACGTGCCACTCGACACAGGAGAAGTGTCACCCATATCGGAAGAAGCCATCAGAGATGGTGTACCGACAGGAGTGGCAGGAAAATCCTCGTAAGAGGGCTCCCAAATAGGGTTGTAAAAGAACTCGTAGAAATCGTCCTCTGGAGCTCGAGAATTCAACGGTTGGATGCTCAGAATAATGGGAAGAGCGTCACAGACCGGAGTTTCAGGGGCAACAGAAGACGGAGACCCTTCGTCACTTGGGATAGAAGACGGAGTTGATGGATCCGCCAGGATGACCAAACAAAGACCCTAAGCAAGCTAACGATAAAAACCTATTCAAAACTAAACGCACACAAGATCTAACCAGGTAAAGTTATCGTGGCTAAATGAATTTTTAAGACACAGGAACTGATCTTGACCTTTCATGTTTCGAGAGTTGAGAAAAGGACGAAAAGATGACTCTATCTCCTTCGAATGTTTAATGAGCACGAAGTGACAAGACGCTCACTTACACCTTTTCTTTTAGGGAGTCCG
>APFE030587583.1:198722-246038 GCA_000404065.3 Pinus taeda | reverse complement strand
AGCGTGATTGATTGTTGCTAGACCCCTTTTGGGGCTAGTGGGATCCACCTCTGTCCGCAGAGGGGATTTACCTCCGCAACAAGCACTTTACAATGGGAAGGTTGCACCAAATTGGCACCCTGCTTTTGTGGACACTTCTAGATTTTAGCAAGGATTGGGTCGGTGGCTTATCAACTAGCCCTACCCAGCCACATCCGGGTGCATTACGTCTTCTATGTGTCAGTGTTAAAGAAATATGTCTATGACCCTAAACACATAATTAGTTAGCAATATATTGAAGAAAGAATGTGCCTTAAATAGCACAAATTAAAAATCGGTCGTTAGGAAGAAGACTGATCGAAATATTGTGTGTTTTAGATGGAGCCGGAAGGAGAATTTCTGGTCGAGCCAGTGAGCATATTAGATTGGAGAAGAGTCGTGCTGCAGAAACGAGCCATCATCCAAGTTAAAGTGCAGTGGCAACACTTCGGACTGGATGAGGCCACCTGGGAAAATGAGCAGAGCATGAAGGAAGCTTATCCCGAACTGTTTTCCGGTGAACAACATCGGGATGATGTTGAACTTCAGGAGGGGGAGATGTGATGCCCCTAGTACAGTGGTAGTATTTGAAATTAAATGCAGTTAAGTTGACTATCTGATTATGGTTATGTGGTAAAACTGAGTAATTATTAATGTATTACTGTTTAACTTAACTATATGGTTAATCATTATTTTTGTTGCCTCTAATCGCTGTTGAAAGAAAAACAGTTTGGCAATAGTTGTGGTGCCTCCTCATGAGAGGAGGATTAAAATTAAATAGGGAAGTTGTCCAAGAAAGAGATAAGAAAACTAACTACCTTCTGGAAACGGTTGATACCCTCGTATGGGGAGGGAAAAGAGAAAGGAGGAGGATACACTAAGTCTGGTAGGGACCAGATAGTGAGAGGGGAGCCAAAGATAATAAAAACGCTAAGTCTGGTAAGGACCAGATAGCGAGGCTCAGTAAGCTGTATCCATGCAGCAAACGCTAAGTCTGGTGATGACCAGATAGCATATAATTGGGAAGCAAAAACCTTCCTAGAGCCACTATGTCTGGTAGTGACCAGATAGCGCAGGTCTAGCGACGCTAGAAGTCTTGCAGGAAACAGGAGTCTTACAAGAGTGCTTGGGGGTGGAAGGTCGAGCAGGACCCTCCTAAGGACGGGAGGTTGACAAGCGCATTAGGGAGGTTTGCTCTCTGTTCAGGTAATAAATGATTGAAGAGCCAGCAGTTCTGGTTTTCACTTATATATTTGTTCAAATTCTTATATTTATGGAAAAACAAAGAACCGTGAATATATATATTTACATAAAAGAACTATGAATTAATACAAGCAGTAAATGACGAAAATTAGTGTAATACATAAATATATGAATAGCTACATGCATGTAACTTCGGTCAAAGCTTCTGTTAAATCGCCTTAGCACCTCCTTCTTACAGGAGTGGCCATAGATCGGATTAAAAGAGCAGGGAATCAACTTCAGATTTAACCGTAGCCGGAGAAGACCATTGTTCAAGTAAACAAGCATTAAGAAAATATTCTCGAACTATAAATATGATAACAATCATTGGAGAAGTCGTGGCAATCATATTATAAATAAAACAAAAGTATTCGACATGAATGGGTAGTGTACTCGTAAAGGGGCAGTTACCCATTATAACAAGCAACCTTCAATCATCAACAATTAACCGTATTCCAACCCTGGGAATTAGCACTAGGTATCGAAACCCTGCACGGTGGCTCAAAAGAAAAATGGAAAACACAATCTTTCCGCATCCAGCTAAGAGCGCCAATTATGTAGACTAATTCGAAACCATATGAACTAATTGCATAACCATTAATGATAATCATTGCAGTGGAAGGAAAAATATAAATGTAAACCCAATAATGGACAAATACAGAACAATCATGCAACACATAGTGTTAAATAAGTATTCACCTGGGAATAACCCGCAAAAGGGTTCGACCCTTGGTTCTGTAAAAAAAAAAATATATACATTAAGAAGCTGATAACCGGCGCAAAGCGGCCAGCACACTATCCTTAGAACTGTGATGAGGGGAAAATAATACATTACAGTCAACCAGCATTAGGCCTGCGACCTTATCAAAATAATAAATACAATTTGTAACACCCATAACCGAAACATAGTTCAAGCGGGATTGCCCAGAAGGGAAGTAGTTCCACCATTAGTCGGGATTCACTATCTATCTTAAATCTATGGAGGCAGATGCTTCTTACCCTGAAGGCGACCTGAGTAAGGGAACCTGGACTGGTCGCCTACCTGGAAGTCAGTCACGATACCATGGCCAAGTACCTGCGACAAGAAATTATCCAAAACAATGTTGAGAGCGGGAAAAACTCTGTTAAAAATTCATAACTGAAAACAACAATACCAAAGCAAGCAGCGTGCAGGCCTACCATGAACGTTGTTTTTAGGCAGTGACTCTAGAATAGCCCGGAGTAACATGTTTGGAAGGATGAGCGGGTGAACCTGAATCGCCAGAGACCTGTAGGATCCGGAAACCCTCTCCAAAATGAGCTCGAGAAAGTTCGGATGCCACAAAGAAAACCCTTCAGTAGTACTTTCTATCACAGAGTCAATGTAGATCGTTGATCTGGAAGGACTCCTCTCCGCCGTCGATAATGGCGTAGTAACCCTAGAGGAGAGCTTCGGCGGTGGAATGCTTGTGTTGTACCAAGTGGGCGAACTGTGCATGCCAGCTTGGTTAGCTGGAGTTAAGGCCCACGTGATGGACATGGGGAATGCCGACCGGTTGCAAGCTCGAAGCGCGAGGTGTATGGGGCAGTAAACACGACAATCAAACCAATCTAGCCTGAGTTGACAGCCGGGAGAAGGAGTTGTCTATAATGCGACTTTTTGGAGATTCCGGTGACGGAATCCGGCGGAAGAAATTGAGGTTAAATCTTGATTTGTTGCTGTTAAAATGGTTTTTTAACTACATATTTGGATTCAACACCCTGAAAAACCCCTGGGACGCTTTGATTGCGCAGAAACTAGCTATCAAACTTGCGATTCCAGTAAATTGCTGCCGGATTTTGACTGGAAAAACCCACCAGAAAAGCTTTCAAAAAGTCGCATTATAGACAACTGCCCGGGAGAATGGCTAGCTTAAGAATCCAGCCCCCGATGTCAACATTAATGCGCACTTAAATAGATTTAAAGATTTATACAATGTGTAATTAAGAAACTATGGAACCGTTAAAAACCCTCGGCCTCCGAGGATTATGTTGATTATTAATGTCAAAAAAAGATTTACTGTCGAGTTGTGTAAAAGTTATTTATTTATGTGTAATAAAGTTCTGATATTAATTTTTTTTTTATTATATATGTTTTAACGGGGAGGCATTACACCTGAAATGAGAGATTTGACATTTCTTATATTCTGCCGAAGTGAAAAATGCAGTAGTCTATAAGGCGACTTTTTGAAAGCTTTTCCGGCAGATTTTTCCGGTCAAAATCCGACAGCAATTCATTGGAATCCCATGTTTGATAGCTAGTTTCTGCACAATCAATGGCTCCCAGGGGTTTTTCAGAGCGCTGAATCCAAATATGCAGTTAAAAAACCATTTTAACTGCTAAAAATCAAGATTTAACCTCATTTCTTCCGCCGGATTCCGTCACCGGAATCTCCAAGAAATCGCATTATAGACAACTCCCTGAAAAACAGATTCTCCACTATCTTATTTTTGTTGAATTCTTTGAACTCGTCAAAAGAGGCAAATAGAGATGTGACATTTCTGTCTTTTCCTCATATTCTGCCGAAACTGAAAAATAGATTCTCCCATATTGGATTTTTGTAATGAGGAAAATGAGAGTTCCACGCTCCAATCTGAGTTGAAAATTTCGCAAGCCCACAGTTTTTGACCACTCATCATAGGCCCGAAAAATTCGTTGCAAAAGGAACCCCGGATTATTCACAGTATTCGTGATGGTTAAACGTTTTGAAATCCGCGTTAGATTTTTGTTTTTTTAAGTGATAAAGTGTTTATTCTTTCGCCCGTTTACATCTCGACTTTATTTAATGATTGGTTTTTTTTGGGATTTTCGTTTATTTTTTTTAATTATATTATGGAAAAACAAATTAAAATTTTAAAATTTTATTTCAAATAATTAAACCTATTTTAATATATTTATAGTATTTTGAACTCTAAATTTCATAAATTATATAATATTCTATAAAATTATTTAAATAATACTTCATAAAATGACAAGTACTCTAAATTAATATAATTTTAAAAATTCTTAAAAAAACAAAAGCAATAACTCACGCATAATATTTCTCTCCAAATTCTGACCTACGTGTTGGTATTCCTCTAAAATCTTCTCGCATGATGTACTTATTTTTATCGGTAAATAGTGCAGGAAGGTGAATGTCAAGACAATAAAAAAATATTATTATAATTAAATGTTTTTCAAAATTATCATTAAAATAATAGAAAATGAATGTGAATAGTGATTATTATTATTATTATTATTGAAATAAATTTTATGGGACAATTAATAATTTGATCTGTTTGGCTATTATATCATATATAATTAGAAATGAATATCAATAAATGTTGTATATTATTATTATTTTAATTGAAACAAAAATTTTTGGAAAATCAATGATTTCAAAAATTAGTTTCACTATTATACCATTTATTTCATAAATGTTATTTAGAACACTTGAACCTATGTAACTGGCAAAATAAATTGTTCAGCAAACCATTATTTGAATCATGAGAAAAGTTATCATCAATAATAATGTTATTTTTAATTTATAAATTAAATATTTTTACTTTGTTATATATAAAAACTTATATGATAACACATTTAATTAAACTTAACATTTTTATCTTTTTTTTGTTAAGTTTGGTAGGACTCTCTCATTTTCGATTTTACATGTCTATTCTTCACCCCGCAACAAGGGAGGGTAGCACAAGATTCGAACCCAAGATCTTTGGTTTGGTGAGACTTCATTCCACAGCCATCGCGAGTTGAGCTACCCTAGGTGAACTAATTTAACATCTTTATCTTATTTACAAAATAAAAATATTTTTAATTTAATTTGAAATCATGGGTCACCTCCTTAAATAGAGTAACTAAATTGAAAATAACATTATTGTAAAATATTTTATAAAAATTAAAAAATTAAAATTAAAATCAATTATCATATTTCCAAGATAAAAGTAGGTATGGAAAAAATAATGTGCTCAATAACCTAATGAGATATCTTGTTCACCACATGAGAGTCATGGGCCATAATTGAATTTTTTTTAAAGGAATCATTTTTATTTACTATCGTCATCAAAATTGTTTATTTATGGATCTTGTCAACATTAATTATCTTTTTGTGATTAATATTATTCAATTCTTAATATAATTTTTTTTTTTCTATAAAACACATTCAATTTTATTATTATTGTTATTAGATTTTTAAAGATGACATTAATTTTATATTAAGAATTCATTGAATGACACATCTCTATCTTATTACTGTTATCACAAAATATTTGAAATTTTTTACTTTCAATTACTCTTATCACAAAATAATTGATTTTTTTTTACTTTCAAAGTTTGACATTAAAACATTTTATTATTATTAACATTTCTTTTAACATTTCATTCCCATAAATACAAAAATTATATTGAAATAAATTAGTTACCATGTATATAGATTTTACATTGAGACATTTTAGAGAAGCACGAGAAGTGTATCTTCCTCACAATTATTTTTCTCTTTGAGCATTAAAACATTTTATTATTATAAACAATTTTTTTTTTGGTTTTAGTTCCATAAATGCAAAACTTATATTGAAATAAATTAGGTAACATGTATATAAATTTTTCTTTGAGACATTTTAAAGAAGTATAAGAATTATGTAATTTCCTTGCATTAAAAATTGAAAATAAAAGTTTTTAGTTTTTTAGATTTAATTTAATTTTTTAAGTTTATATAAAATTAAATTATTTCACATGGATATTGAAATAATTTATTTATTCTAAAAAGTGAGAGTGAAATATTTTTAACACATCTCCTTGATATTTGTAATTAAAATGTTTTAAAATCTCTTACTCTTAATAAAGTAAATCAGGTTACAAAATAAAGTCATTTAAACCTTGAAACTCTCAGTTTTCATATGACTCACATTACTTTAATTACTAGTTACACTACCGCTAAAAAATATTCAAATAATTTATTTAAGTAAATTAAAATATTTTTTAAAAATATAAAAATTATGCATTCAAAAGTGAAAATATAAATGTGTTTACTTAAATTGATATAAAATTACTTTATATGCTTATTCAGATATTTTATTGTGGTGAAAATGATCACCTCCGCACCAAACATATTTATTAGTTAGATATCATTTTTTGTTAAGTAAGTTTTTCATCTATTACCACTGTCAATTTCTCATGATTTTTATTTTTGAATAATTCACTGAGCACTTATTGCAATAGTGATACCTAAGAAGATAAATATTTTTAAATATTTATTAATTTTTTTATTTATTAATTTTATACTATTATCGTAGTAGACATTGTTTTTTTTTTACCATCATTTATTCTTATTTTAAAAGCAATATGTAAATTCCGATGACACAGCCATCATGCTGAGCTATATAATGCACATCTCTGCGCAATAATTATGAAGTATTATCGACTCACGCAGTATCAGCGGCAAAGGTCTCTAAAGCCGCTCAGTTATTTCTTTCGGGTTAACTTTGCTTTAATGGCGTCTCCGCAAGTGAAGGTCACCAGAAAGGGGGCTGTCCTGGTTCCGCCATTGGCGCCTACTCCGAAAGAGTTTCTATACCTTTCCAATATCGATGATCAGGCAACTCTGAGATTTCATATCCCCCTTTTTCAGTTCTATCGGTTCAACCCGTCGATGAAGGGTGAGGATCCCGCCAGGGTTATCAGAGAAGGGCTGGCCAAGGTTTTAGTATTCTACTACCCTTTGGCCGGAAGAGTCAGAGACGCGCCCAGGGGTAAGCTCCTTGTCGAGTGCACGGGAGAAGGTGTGCTGTTTGTGGAAGCCGATGCGGACGTTGCTCTGGAGGAATTCGGAGACCAACTACCGTCCTTTTCCTGCTGGCAAGATCTGCTGGATGATGTGCCCGGCCCAGAGACTATTACCAATTTTCCTATCCTTCAGATTCAGGTTAATTAATTCATGCTTTGAGTCGATTTTCTTTGATGAATTCAGTTCTTATAAGCCTGCATTAGTTATCTTGCACGGTGGCATTGACTGCTATTTCTTGCAGGCGAAAATGTGTTTTCTGACCGTACTGCTTATCATAATGTTTCAGGTAACGCGCCTGAGATGCGGAGGGTTCATACTCACCATGGCTGTGAATCATACCGTTACTGACGCATTTGGCTTCGTCCAGTTGACGACCGCTCTTGCCGAAATGGCGAAGGGCGCGACAAGACCTTCTGTTCTTCCGGTCTGGGGAAGAGAAAGGCTCCGTCCGCGGACGGATCCCACTGTTAAGTTCCCGCTCTACGAATACGATCAAATAGAAGACAAATATGGACAGATAGTGCCCGCTAACGAGCTGGTCCACAATTCATTCTTCTTCGGACACGAGCAAATCGAGTCGCTGAAGAGACAAGCCGTAGGGCAAGGCAAGTGCTCAAGGTTTGAAGCTCTATCGGCATTTTTGTGGCGCCTGAGAACGAAGGTTGTCCGAACGCCCGCGGAGCAGGAAGTTCGGTTCATATTCCCCGTGAATGCCCGGATGAAAACCGGCCCACCACTTCCTGAAGGGTTCTACGGGAATGGGATAAGCCTTGCATGCGCGAAGACGACCGCGGGAGAGCTATTAACCAAACCCCTGTCTTTCGCTGTCAGACTGATAAACGAGGCAAAAATGGCTGTGAACGACGAATACGTGCGATCGGCGATAGATCTGATGGAATTGAGAGGGCGACCTCACTTTACAATGGTGGGCTCCTTCTTCGTTTCTGACCTTACCAACATGGGCTTCAGAGATGTGGATTTCGGTTGGGGGAAGGCAGCCTACGGAGGACCTCCAATAAGGGGACTGGGTGTAGTGCCGGGCATCATCAGCTTTTTTATCGCTGTTCGTAATACAAGCGGTGTGGACGGAGTATTGTTTCCCATTTGCTTGACCTCTGCTGCCATGCGACGATTTGAAGCAGGAATCGGTGATGCGATGGAGCACACTACCCCTTTTCCACGTTCCCATCCCTAAAATATGTGTTTTGCAGATAAGATTTCTAGGTCAGTCGTGTCGCAATTCAATATTTCCATTATCAAGTTGGGTTGGATATGTTGGGTAATGTTGTAGCTATTCGCTTACGTTGCGTTGTTTGTGTAAGGTTTGAGCTGTTCTAGGTTTTATCGTGTGAAGTGTCGTTTGAATGGCTTGATGCCAAATTGTTACAAGTTTGGGCAGGTTAGGTTTGGCCTGAACGGTTTCTATAAATTTATTATATTGAATACTCTTCATATTACCTTGGGTTAATGAAGTGGCATATTCTTACTTTAGTAATTTATTTTCTATTTTAAAATAATATATTTAATAGTATATTTATAATTTAGGGATTTATTTTTTAATTTTTTTAAAATTATTATAAATATAATTGTTGCCATTCTTTTATTATTATGAATATTGAATAATGTCTTAAAAAGACTTAATGTTTGAAAAGTGCGAAAGTGAAAAGTGTGAAAAGTGAAAATATAGGTGAGTGAGGATTGTTTCGTATAATATTGTTTGAAAGAAAAAAAGGAAATAAATGCAAGGAAATATAGAAAATATTAATTGTTATTAATTAATACTAAGTAAGAAAGCAAGTTAAATCATCAAAAAGATATGAAATAATTATTATTAATTAATGAAAGGCAATAAAGAAAGAAAATGATTGGATACTGAGGCTCATGTGAGGAAAGAGTAAAAGAAGAATTATGAATTTGCAACAGAGATATATAGATAGGGTATCATGTGAGGAAAAAGTAAAAGAAAAATTATGAATTTGCAATAGAGATATATAGATAGGGTAAGAGGAATAGGAAAGGAGATTAAAGCCCAAATAAACAGGGGTGGTAAGATAGTTGAAAATAAATCAAGGAATAATGATTCAAACTTAATGTTTTAGGCATTGAATAAGGGGTTTTTAGGACTCACTGAACTTATAACCATCTTCTTTTTTAGAATTATTGGGATGTTTTCAATTTTGTGGGATTCTTAGATGATGCAAGAATTGAAAAAAAATTAAGGAGGAGATCTAATGATTCAAACCTAATGATTGAAGCCTTGATTAAGGAGCTTTTAAGACTAGCTAAGTTTAAAGCCAACTTTGTTTTTAGAAGTATTGGAATGTTTTTCAATTTCAAGGGTTCCTTTGATGATGCAAGATGTGTAGAAGCCAACTTTGTTTTTAGAAGTATTGGAATGTTTTTCAATTTCAAGGGTTCCTTTGATGATGCAAGATGTGTAGAATAGAATTAAGGAAGAAACTTTATTTCGTTAGAGAGAATTCTATGCTTGGATGTGAAGGAGTACTATGATCTTTGATTTAGACACGTGGTTGTGGGTTATATTTCATCTACATATTGTTTTCCACATAAGTAAGGAATTTAAAATCTTAAGTGAAACATTAAATTAAACTTATGCTTAGTAGTTTTAAATAATTGTTTCAAAGCTCTAAAAGGTTTAAATGGGGTTTCAATATTATTTTTGGCCCCTTTTTTTGAGATATGATTGTTGGTACCTTCAATATGTGGTAGAGAAATGAGAGATTGAGGTTGGAAGGACAAATTACATGTAGAATTTGGATGGCAAGATGAACTCGAAAACTTTTGTTATATTATAAGCACAAGCACAAGATTTAAGTGTGAAAAGGTACAAAACTACATATTGCAAAAGAATAGAAGAGACAATAAAATTATTGAAAATTTGACTAGGTAGGAAGGAGAATTTGAAAAACTCATGAAATTTTGGTGGGATATTTTTCCTAAACACAAATGCAATAAATAACCTCTCAAAAAAATAAAAAAAATTGAAGTATGTTGTGCTTCCCTCTTGCATGCTCTTAATTGACTAGTCAACATTCCTAAAATAACTAGTAAGTAAAAAATTGAATGGGTTGCCACTAATTAAGAAAATTCTGGGTTGAAGAAAAATAACTTGAGAATAAATTAAATTAAACTCATGTAATAACCCTTACATGAAACAATTATCCATGCACACTCCAAAACTAAGTTAGGTAAAAGAGTGGATCAATTGGTTACAATTATCTCTAGAAACATGAGAGAAAAATTGTATTGGGCCTTAGAGATAAGGCAATGTCAAATAATGGAGTGAAATTTTTCATGTCATATCCTAATTAGTTCCCGATCACAACCACATGGCATGGTAGGTGGCAACTCTTGTTAAAATTACACTTACTAAAAACCACAAATGTCAAAAATAGGTTATTGTCTCAAATGGTAGGGACAATAGAATAGTGAATGAAGTTTGGTCATATGTTCCCCTGATTATATATGCGAGAGACTCAAATAATTTCCCAAATGAAATCCTAATGATACCTCGATGAACTCCTAAGTGCAATGTACTCAACACTTTATTGATTAATTAAACGGAGTAATCATTATTTTCGGAGCCCCTTGTTAAATGAGTTTTTTTATTTTGATAGGAATTGAGGATCATATATTTAAATGGCTATAGTGAAGAGAGTTTGAAGGAACGGTTTTCTTTGTGGTATATGATAATGGGAACAAGCATGGATGTACTAATCAATGTGGGTGTTTTTCTTGTACAGTTGGTGAGAGCAATTTTTTTTTTGTGGTATATGATAATGGGAACAAGCATGGATGTACTATTCAATGTAGGTCTTTTCCTTGTACAATTAGTGGGTAAGGAATCTTTCGAGGAAAAAAGACATAAGAACATAAAGAAACATAAGCGGTAAATCAATTTTCAATTCCATTGTAAATTTAATATGAGAGGAGAGGCTTTTGAATTGATTTGAGAATGATATGAGAAAGGAATGTACTTAAGACATAATTAAGTAGCTATCATTGATAAATTGATATCAGCCTTTTGTTTTTTGATGCCAAAAGTTAAAGGTCATAGTTTCAAAATGTTCCATGAGTATAGGTGCACTGTCCACTCAAAAGATTTTACTTTTCCAAACATGATACAGAATACAACCCTAAAAAAACTCATCCAACTTAATAAATTATTATATATAATGAGTGTAAAATTTTATTATTTTTAATATGAAGTACAATAAAATGATCAACATTTATATGAATCATTAAAATAATAATATACTAATAATATACTAGCTATTAAAAATCTATTTTATTTATTCATATTTTTTATTTGAGTTGTCTTTAATGAGACTTTTCGGAAGTTTTTCCAGTGGGTTTTTACTGTCTAATTTCTCTAAAATCCAACAAGAATTTATTGAAATCACAGGTTGAAGAGTAAACCCCCTGCACAATAAAAGTGCCTAGGAGTTTTCCAGGGTGTTGAATCAAAATACAGTAAAAAAACTAGTTAATAAACACAATTAAGTTCGACTTAAATATTTCCACAAATCAAACACCAAAAAATCCAAAAAATGCATAAAATCATTTTTCAAATTCTTATAATATTAAAATACATTATATACATAAAAATAAACATTTAAAAAACTTATCCAATTTTAAATACACATTTTAAAAACAATATATTGAAGTTGTAATAAATACTGGAGTATTTCCATTTGATCTTCATAAAAGTATAAAACCAAATTAAAAATCAACATTGAAACACGTATCTGGCTTCAAATGGAAATATTTTTGAACACTGTGTTGAAATTTTAATAAATACAATACTATTATATTTTCATATAAAATTATAATTATAAAGATATAATGAAACCCAATTCACAATGACCTCGTTATGAAATTATTTTTATAATGTGTGTAACAGTTAGTAATTTATAACAAGTTATTAATAATTCTTATACAATAAAATATGAATGCAATTACTATTTTAAAATTTATAATTGTAATAATATTTAATAATACGATAAATATTATGAAATATAAATATAATTGTATTTTATAATATAAATCATAATAACATTTAATATTAATAACGATTAATCAATATTTGTATATATGCTTAATTGAATAATTAATTAGAAATGATATTAAATTAAAACTTATGTATTTTATATATAAAATATATACTCATAGGTTATGAAATAATTTTTTTATTATTAAAATTGAATGAATATTATATATTTATAAAATTATTCAATCTATTTCATTTATTATGAAATATTGCATTTAAAGCTAATCATTAATTACCAAGATTCTATTATTATATATATTTGTATCTATATGAATTATGATTTAATTATGTATATGTTATTTTTTCTTGTATCTATGAGTCTAGATTTATCTTAATTTTGGATCTATTAAGTGTCGAGCGGGATTAAATATCTCAAGGTCTAAAGTGCTTCTTTGAGTAAAAAACTTGAGAAACTATTTGCACCTCGACAGATTTGATCACTCTTGATGCTTGATAGATCTGGGGTTAAGAGGGATCTAGGTTTGTTTCAGTTGTGCATGGTCATGGAAAATTTGTTGAACATCTAACTATTCTTATCATTTTAAATATTCTAAATGTGTATAATATCAATCTCATCTGTTTAATTATAAATTTACTCAATTACCTTAGTTTGTTGAAATGATAGAGACCCTTAATAACTTGAATGATGGATAAATTTTTTTTTGAATGCAAGTGACATTGTAAGAGTGTTGAATGATAGAAAATGTGAACGATAAGAATTTAGTCAATTAGAAATAGTGTTCATTGGGATTAATCTCAAAATATTTTCTTCTACTGTTCTTATTATTGCACCTATTAGTTTTGTCATATTTTGGTATCGATAATATGAAAAGGGTAGATGAAAACATCAACCATTCAAATCTTTAACTTGATACACTATAATAAATTTCATACCTTGTCTCTCATGCTCTCCAATATTAATAGAAATTTTTTATAAATTCAATCATTTTGACTTATGATGTGTTAAACCCCAAGATTCAATGGCATTTTTTTTCTATTACCTCATTTGAATGCTAAGTGACTAATAATGTTGAATGCTAAAAAATGGGAATAATAAAAAGTAGTCAACTACAAATATTTTATGGTTTCAAGAAGAAAACATTTTAGGTAATTGAACATTTTATTTAAGATGAAAATTCAAGTATTTATTTATGGTTGAATTACTATAACATGGAATAAGTGTAAGTTGTCAACAATTTTTTTGTGCCTAGACTGAAATGAATGCAAATTATTAATCTAGTTACTTTGAAATTAATGTATATCATATATCTAGTTACATCAAATCGCAAATCAACATCTACATTCAAATCAATGCATTCAGTGCAAGTAATCAAATAAGATTACAAATCAACATCTACACTGTAATCAATATATCTAGTGTAAGAAATCAAATAGGATTAGAAATCAACATCTACAATGAAATCAATGAATCTAATGAAAGTAATCAAATAGGATTAGGAATCAATATCTATGTCGAAATCAATGCATTTAGTTTAGTGAAAAACCAAAATATTCATGGATTTCTAAATCCAACTTCTTTTAATTTTTGTAACATCCTTGATTCTTCCTCCTCTATAGTTAATAATGTTCAATATTATATAATATCTATATTTATCTCTATGTATCTCTTTCCTCTTCAATCTCTCTCTCCCCTCCATCTCTGTGTCATCTCCCTCTCTCTCCCTTTCTCTATATTGCCCTCCCTCTCTCCCCCATCTCACTCTCCTCCCTTCTCTCCCCTATGTCTCTCTCGCCCCCTCTAACTCCCTCTTGTTTCCTCACTCTCCCCTTGCCATCTATATATCTATCTCCATCTATCTCTCCTTCTTTTTCTGTATATCTCACCACCCCAAACCAACTACTCTTTCTCCCCATATCTTTCTCACCATTCCTCCCTCTCATTGTTTCAATATTCCTCCCTTGAATCTCCCCTCCCCATATATATCTCTATTTCCCTTTGTCTCTCCTTCTTTGTCTCTATATATCAGTCCCAAAACATACACACTCTCCCTCCATATCTATTTATCTTTTTCTCCCTTCCTCTTCCTCTCCCTGTCCTTCCCTTTCTCCAATTCACTCTCTTCCCTTTGACTCTCTCTCCATCTCTCCCTTGTCACTCCCTCTATTTTTCCACCTTTCCTTAATTTTTAAATTACCTAAGAAAAATTTTCACAGTGGGAATATTGATTTCATTAGTTGGGCAACATCTTGCACATGAATATTAATAATCATTTGTAGATTTCTTGAAGAGGTTGAAAAAACTATTGAACTAAGTTTTCAATGTGAAGAATAGTGCTTAGCTTCTTGTTTAAAAAATTTCAACTAGGAATCCTTAGTACTTGGCATATATTACTCGCGGACCAATTCCTTTGAAGATAGCATAAATATATTTTACAAAATTTACGATCCAATTTTTACATTTGAATCAATGAAATGGGAAAAAATATCATGGGTTGAAACTTATGATCATTTCCAACCACGTTCTTTAAATTACTTATGGTCCTGTGTTTTGATGGGTTTTTCACGAGTATATATATATTTTTTTCTTCGCTAGAAAACTCATTGATGATCTTATGCTTAGTGGTTTTATAGGGATAGAAAACAAATTGTGATATATCTTGTGACAACCATATAATAATTTTTTTGTTTGGTTGTTGAAAATATTTTTAGAATTGAAACCATAGAAGAAACTATTTAATAGAAAATTTTAGCATGAAGGTGTCAAAAAGAAGCCAACAAAAATATTAACCATATGGAGTACAACTTCCATTGTAATGACTCTGATTGGTAGATATTCATTTCAAAATTAGGTTGCATTTACTTTAATAATTCCCTGTTATGTAATAAATAGAGGGTAGGCATTATTTATTACTAAAGAGTTGATTGAATAAAGAATGGGTGATCCTTGCATTTGATAATTACTGGAAATGTATATTTGAAAAGTATATATCTATCATGAATTTTAGGTTTTGGATCAACTGGTTACACATCAAAAGTGAAGTCCCTATTACATGATCTACTCTTAGAATGTTTTTCAACAACATCTTAAAATCCATATATAAGTCAAGTTCAACAGTTGAAGTAGCTGGTAGTATGAGTGAGGGTCTCAAGAGACCAATTATTGAATGGCATATTTTTGGGTATGTTAGTCCTTACAATCACCTAGGCTGAAAAGGAAATCGACAAGGGTAACCTCAAACCACTTCAGCTTAGTAGCTAGCCCTACTGAGCATGAGAGGGATCTCTCTAATTCTGTTATCAGTGATATAAATTTAAAGAAAATGAATTTTAGGCTAGATATGAGTGTTTGTTTGTGAAAAAATGGTTTTTAAGGATTTGCTGAACATAGGGTTTGGAGCCACAAGTAGGTTTAGGTTGTGGGAATGCAGGAACAAACAAAAGAAGGAGCTAGATATCAGCAGCCATCGTTTAATTTGAGTATTTTTTAGTTTAGTATAGAGGATATAGTGTGGAAGAAACTAATGAGCATAAATAAACATGATTTCATTAGCTTAGGAGGACAAAACACATAACTATGAAAACCAGATAAAAGAGCTTGAAAAACAATAATTTTGAGTATTTTATGACAAGGCATTCATAGAAAGAAGATATATAATGTAGATAAAGATGTTTAGACCATGAGAAAAAAAAAATAATGAAGTACAAGCACCATGAACTCACTGAGCTAGAGTTCCTTGAAAATAGTTGCAACTTATATCTGTATTAGCTGAAAGATGATTACAATGCAAGCCTCCTTGACAAAAAGTTCATTCCCTTCTCCTGAAGTGAAATGATACATATAGACTCTCCTAGACCACTTGTCCACCTTCAGGAGTTGAGTTCCTTGGTGGAGGAACTCACTCCAAGATTCTCTCAACCAGCATGTGAGAATGAGAAGGTGAAACTCAAACACTTCATGAAGAGTTTGTTTAGGAGTTTGCTTCTTCTATGAGGCCTAATAGACATTAAAGAACAACCTATGTTGTACATTTATTCATGCCTACACCGCCTAGCCTCATAACTAGTGCCATTACATCGATAATATTGACTTTGACCAAGTCAGACTAGAAACTAGAAATTTTACATAGTGAAATTTTCCAAATAAAAACACAGAAAGTGCAGAAGCGTAGTGCCAACTTTGAGATGATTTGCAGGTGGCTTCTAGGGGTCAAAATCTAAATATGAGAGAATTTTCAACTAGCCGTTCAAGTCTAGTTTCTAAAACAATTTTAATTTCTGAATTTGGAGCAAGGGAAGACCTTCAAAAATCCATTCACCTAAGGGCACTCCATAAGCACAACGCGTGTCATAAAATGGTCTAGAATGCTAGTTTTTTGCCACTCTTTTGCATTCTTCTCCAAAACTAAGCCACCTCTGGAAAATATGGACAAATGGGTTTTTAGAGGATGGCGAGACCTTTCCAAAAATTTAGAACTTTCCTCAAATGGAGGCATGAGGAAAAAGTGTAGCACCAAGGCGTTGCGCATCTGGAGTAGTTGAATTTCTGAACTTAGACAAAAGATTCTCAAAAAACTCAAAATGCTCAGGATTTTCTCAAAATTGGAGGGGAGGTGTAAAAAAAGGTTTTTTATAGCTTCATGGATGCTTCAACAAGAATCTCGAAGTTTCCCTCATCCTTTTGGTCTTTTTTGGCCTCCTGGAGCTTGTTTTCAAGTTGTTTTACCCTAACATTAGCGATCATGTTTTGAGCTTGATAATGATGCACCATGTGTCTGAGCAATTGATTGTCACTGTTTGCCTTCTAAAGGAGCTTCTCCTAGTGTTCATTCACCCTATTAAGCCAATATTATTTATCTTGATGAACTTCTAGGGCGATCCAATCTTCTAGCTCAAGATACTGATTAAGCAGAATCTATTCTTGTTCCTCTCCCAAAGCTTTCTTGAGGCTTGTTGTTCTTAATCTTTTCCTTTGTCCTCTCAGCTTTGATGCTTCAGGCTCACTTGATGTTATGATCTCCATACCTTTGCCGACCTGTTGCATTAACTTAGCTATTTCCTTTTCTAGTATCAACTCCTTTGCTTTGAGTTGAATGTTTTCATGTTCAAGGAATGATATGACATACTTTTCCCTTTCCAAATTTATTGCTAGCTCCTTGATTTGGTAGTCTTTATCCCTGATAGTTTGTCTCATGTTTGTGGTCTAATCTTCAGTCTCTAGATCAATTAGTTCAATTTCATCTTCTACTATGTCTTTATCCTTTGCTGTCGATTCTTACTTTGTCGATGAAGAAGGCTTGGCGCCTTTCTCTTTGCGAGAAGAAAACCCAAGCCTTTTCCCTTTATTATGCACTTTAGTCACCTCAGGTTTGGATAGCTAAGTCTTCTCCATTGTTTTTCTAGATGACCCCACCTCTATTTGTTGTTTTGGCGCACTTGGAGACTGAGATGCTGCATTTTCCTCATGTCATTTCAAGACTGCTTCCAAAAAGGCTTCCCAAGCCATACCTCTCTCTGTTAGCTGGTGAAGGATAATGATTTTGATGAGACTGTGATGGAACAAGCTTGCAGAGTGTTCCTTACACTTTAATTGTAACTTTTCAGACATTTTGGAAATGCTCCTAAATAGATAATTACACATGTTCAGTGGCTTTTGAGATGTGAAATGCATCAGGAGGCGAACATGATAGATGTACAACCTGGAGAATCTACCTTCACAAGTGAAGAACCTCATGACAAATTTTATTAAGGTCTCATTTTTCTCCAATAAATATTTGAAAGGCAATAGGTGAGTATGTGTATCTCTGTATGGCATTTTTAAGAAAGGCTTGTAGTTTTCGAGATCTAGGTTCATTCCTTTGAACCAATATTCACCATTTTCTGGTAACCTAGTTGCTATTGAGATGGAGGCCATTGAGAAATTGAACTCAATACTAGCAATGATAGTAGTCTCTCCTTTTAGTTGTGTTGCTACCCAATCTGTTAGTTGCTCATGAAATCCTGCCTCACTCACCCTTTTGCAAAATTCCAAGTAGTGGACATCCTCAAAGCATTGTTTGATGAAAGGTTAGGAGTTGATTGTGTTGCAGTATGATGGTTCATATCTGAGGATCCTCCCTCCTTTTTGTTGTCTCTTTATTTTTTGTGAATATTCTTCCTCCATGATGACACAAAGCCCTAGCAATAGGAAGTGAAAATAAGATGTGAGGTGTGAATGGAAATGAAGTGATATGTAGGTGATTTTGACAAAATGATGGAAGGGGTCTTGGGAGAGGTGAAATGAATTTGAGATCTGATGAAAATGAGTGGAGAAATAGTGGAAAGATACTTTTCTTGCAGGTGGAAACAAGAGGGTTTATGATGAAATTTGCTGAAAGAAACTTTAGGAATGAGCTAGGGTTTTCTTTTTGAGTGTTTAAACATTGTTTTGATGTGGGTAAAATGGTGAAAATGGCTAATTAAACATGTATGTAGGTGTAGGATATAATTTTTCATGTTTTGGAAATAAAAAATTATGATGGCCATTTTACCCTAACATTTCCCATGCAAAATTTGCTACAAACCCTAACTTGAAGAATTATTGACATGAAATGAAATTGGGAATGAAAAAGATGGATGATGATGGTGTACTTACTTGCTATTTAGTTTAGAATTCAGTTAAATTAAGCTTGCAAGTGAAAAAATGAAGTTTGGAAGAGTTTTGATGACTTTCGGGGCACTCTGTCCTATGCAGTCCCAAAGTGCAGCACAATTCTTCTATGCGCAATGCGTGTCTCCTAAGTGAAATGCAGTTCTTCCACACGTAACGCCTGTCTCCTAAGAACAATAGAGTGATTCTACATGCAAAACCTATATCCTAAGAGCAACACAGTGCTTCTACGCACAATGCCTCTAAGTTTTTGCTAAGTTTTCCTAGGAAGACAAGTTTTTTTCTTTTTTGGGCAAGAGAGATTGATGATGAGTAGTGAATAGGATATGAATGAAGGAGTTATGGGAATTTTTGAGTTTATATAGGGAAAATTTCACCACTCTTTCAAAATGAAATGGGACCCACCCTCCTTTAGAAACTGATTTTCACTTTATGAAGACATATTTCATCTTTACCATTGCAAACCTAAGATGTCCTTTGCTTTCCTGAGTGTTGGAGATTATCTTTCTAGAACCTTTGATATCATGAGAGTATGAGGAGTGTGTAAAAAATCAAGATCAATTCTCCAAAAGTTTGTTTGTCATGTTTTACTCATTGTTGGTTTTATTCATGAAAATGATGGACCTTGGAAACCCTAGCAACCTAATGGATGACCTGAGTATTAATGGAATGATGATGATGGCTGACCCATTTTCATTGTGACACCTTCATAAAGTATGATAGGTGACCAAAATGAGTGAATTTCCAAACAATGACTTCATCTTAGACTGCCCATACAATGACCAAATTTCTTGTGTAAACCTAGTAACAGAAAAATTTGATTTTGAAAGCCTCGAAAACCATAGTAAAAGAATTTTTGATCTAGATGACAAGCTAACAAGACTGACACTAACAGGGTATAATATTAATAGTGCTTTGGATGAATACAACTCTATTATGTATCATGATTATAGAAATCAATGGTAGTATTTCTCATGTGCATGGTATGGTTGATGAAAATTAACATTATTGGGCTAATGGACACTTTCAACTTTAATATGAACTACAATAATATGTTGAAGGGAGAAAAGTTGTATATGGAAAACATGAGTAAATCAAGGGGCCTTCACTAGGGAAGTAATACCATACCACGTGCGTTCATATTGGGGGATTTATATTAAGAAAAAAATGACATAATATATCGAGGGATATATAGGGGATAAAGGGTTTTTATATTGGAAGGTATAAAAAAATGGAGCCTAAAGTTAATGAAAAATACAAAATGGTATAAAAGTGTTAATGGAAAAATGGATACCTACAATATCTACTGAAATTATGGGTTTTTTAAATTCAGGAAATGTATTGGGTTTGTATTGGTAGAGGATTAAATAATGTGGTTTTTCGAGATATTTTCCAATACATAATAAAATTAAGGGTATTGTTTAATATGCCACAAACGCATGTGATTGTGAGAGGTTCATTGAGTGAAGCCCCCATGGATTAAATATTGCAGGTCATCCTAATAGATATCCCAAGATTATTTTTTCTTATGGAGGTTTGTTTATGATTGGAGATATTGCATATCGATTTTCGAGCCTATTTTCTCTTTCAAATGGATTTTTTCAAATCATATAAATGGGTTACTCATTTTGGATGTGTTTCGTACATCTTCAGAGACTTTTGATCAAATGCCATCTATTTGAAAACTTCATTGTTACCTTTTTCCTCGTCATGAGGTAAAAAGGAAATTGATAATGAAATTCCATAGGTATGGGCTCTTTATCTAAGTAAATGGATGATACATTTAAAGGGGAAACAATCCATATAGTGTAGTATATAATGGACATTATTTTAGGATGTTCTTTGTTAGGGTTGTCATAACCATTCTGACACAATTCTCAGTCGAGTACAAATTTTAATGTATGAACATGGAAAAGATTTGATAACAATGACAACTACTTGGATGTACTAGTCTATGGGAACCCTTTCCTTTTACTCTATATTCATGAGGAAATGAAAAATCTCATGTTGGGGAAGATGTTGGGTTGTCTTTGCTCCATACTTTTTTGCTTAAACTATGCATTTTCACTTTATTATCCTCACCCACTCTCATAATATTTAACCATTTTTCTCTAGAAACGCACCAAAACTCTCTCATACATGTTTATGTAGACTATCATAATTATTTATTTTATTTTTAATGAATTATGAAGGATTATGATTTGTTTTACTAACTACAATTTACCATTTCTTCTTGAAGTTAGTTTGGGTAGCCATCTCTGTGATTAAGATATCAATACAATTCAAGAATAAAATCGAGTACATGGGTTTTGTTTCTATGTCCCCTAATATGGATTTACATTTATCAAAACAAAACAAGGTCACATGCTTGAAACTTGAGCACTTAATGAAGCTCTTAGCTAAAGATTACTGTTAGTTTCCATAAAGTGATTTTGGAGCACAATTTCTAAAAAAACTAATGATGGATATCAAAAACTTAAAACCTAATTTTTTTTCATTAATGAGCCCATTAGGGTTTCATGCATATGATTTTCTCAATTATTTAAACCATATTTTGTCAAATTTTAGTTGAATCCAGTTTTGAGATGTGTGAGAAAATGGATCTATGTTATCTATTTTCACAAGAGAATTAGTTGTAATCAAAACCTTCAAGGTAGCTAAGTATTCTTGTATGGAAACATTTTGACATTAATACAATTTTGCTTATTGTTTATCATTTTATGTGGTGCGTTATTACTTTGTAAATGATTCAAACCTATGGCTATAGTAGCTCAAGTTTAATAGTTTTATTTCGCACATGCAACCAGTGAGAAAGGCCCTCATGTTAGAGGAGCACAATCTCTTTTTGTTTTATCTTACTTAGCTATAAATAATTTCATTTTAAGAATAATTAAGTGCTTTCAATTTTGGTTGGAATTGTTTACTATTTAGCGTGTTTCCCAGTTATTCAATTTTCTTATACTTTTATTTGATAATAGATTCCTTTCAGTTGGTTTTCACACAAGTTTCTTACAATTTAGTTTATTTATAGTTTGAATGCTTACAATTTGGTTTACTTATAGTTTGAATGTCAATATGGTGTAGTCTATTCATATGAACCATGCAATTAATAGAGATATGTTCATCTTCGATTGAAAAATATTAAATTTTGTAATTGGTTTAAGAAAAATATTTACATGGTCATGAAGCTTTATATATTTTTAGCACTATGAATGCGTTGAATTAGTTAAATTGTATTTACTTTTGATAGATTATATTTTTCTTTCATATTGGAGTTTAATAGAAAATTTTAAAAACCAAACATTGCATATACTATGCATTACACTTTACAAGTTTGCCAACCCATATTGATTATTTAAATGTAATGAAATTCTACTACAATTGAATTGGTCGACACATCTTTCGGAAAACTTAATTGATGCACAAATTTCATGATTTGTAAGACTTAATATTCACTTTACTTGACTCCAAACCTTTTGACCTTTGTTTTTGGGTAATATTGAATATGCGCCTTTTTTTTTACATCAATAACTTCTTTATAACTTTGAATTTTACTATAACTTCAATATCCTCGAAACTTTTAAGACTAAATTTAATTCATACACTTTGAATGACCTTATTAATAGTGACATGTATTTTAAATTCATAGTTTAACTAGATAGACTCCTTAGTTTCTATTTCTATTATAATTTGCAAGAAAACGACCAGTTTGAGTTAACCTTGACTTCTTTCATCTCTCACCTTTAACTTTACATGAATTTTATCAAATGATGACTTTTTCAAGACTGTTTTTTCTCCATGATGGCCTCTCATTAAATTAGACAATATTTTTCTTTGGTAAGAGATTGCATCAATAATAACACCTAAGCCTAAGACAACCAAAGTATTGCCAAAATTTCACACATTTAGGCATACACCTTTAAATTTGATCAATTTTATTTTTATGGCTGATTTTTCGTTTGATCCTCCTTTAATGATGAGACTACACGATTATCTATTTGATTTATTTGAACCAATACCTAGACCTCTGCAATAATCTCAAGTTTTAAACCCAAACCTTTGTTTCCATTGCCCCTAGTTTCCTCTTCAACTTCACAAGGCATTGTTGGAATTCATAAGACAATTGTGATGATAAGGACGCTTCTCATATATGAAACATATTTCATGTTCCTCCATGTAGTCTGTGAGGAACATTGAACTGTATGGGAGTCATTATGTAACACTACTTGAAACTGGAATTTGAAAGAAACTTTTCTCCCAAGGGAAATCCAACTTGTATTTCGACTTCTTACAATTCAAAGGCATTGCTACCAATGGATCTACACAATGCTCTATCTCAACAACAAAAAACCAAAATAGCGCATGTCATGACCTGTCTCTATAACATGTCACCATCCTTGTCACACCCCTGCTCTAGTGGTGACTTAATTTCTAGTTGTGGGCATGGTGTGGCACTGACCAAACTTTTCATTTTATTACTAGTATGGTTCTCAAACTATGCCTAACCTTCACACTTAACCTATTTTCTTCTAAGTGTTATGCAACAAAATTTAATTCAATTATATTTAAACATTTAGTTTCTTATGCAAAGGAAATAAACATCATTAATAAAAAATGTACACACATATAAAATGGGAGGGGAAACTACCAGATAAGTCTTCCCTTCTCTTAAATCAATTATTCCATTACATTTTACAAAATTAAAATTCTTTTACAGTCTTATGCAACCCTTGCACGTTTCTCTTGAGTGTTTCCTTTTTACAACCCTACCCACGACCTACTTTCACTCTAACACTACCCACAACCCACCGTTCAATTCAAAGTGACCCATGATCTCATTCACTGCCTAATGGCCTATGACCCAACCTCAAAACTATGGTCATGTAGTGCCACACCCAACTCTGGCTGCAGAACTCAAGCTGTCGTCATGTCATTCTTCCCATAGCGACTTGTTTGCATTGCGGTCTTCCTACACTGTCCTACCATCTCATGTTCTGTCGATGGTTAATCTTCCACACTAAGGCCACCCAACAATTTTTCATGCAACATATACCCAACCTGGACTGTGGGTAAGCCCAAACTGAGCCATCGATATGTCATAGCCTTGATGCTCAAACTATGGAGCCCCACTCAACCTGCCTTTGTTTCCTTTCACCTAGTATTCATTATATGTTCACTCACCCTACTCGTTTAGCTTTGAAATTATGAGTTCAGCTTGGTTCCTGCCTTCCAACAACTTGCCCACACTCTAATATATATTCTTACCATTGTTTTTATTTCTCCAAGAACCCATCCTTTGGTCTATACATGGGTCAGGCCACCCATATATATTCCCAGCCTACCTAAGCTCCAACGTGCGCGCACACGTATGTTATTTATCCATAAAAACTAACCCATCGGTTCACCATGTCTCTCACCGGCTGAGTTGTCCATCCACTACTTGACTCATCTGACTTGTCGTCTGGTGTCTCCATCATCGTTGCACTTATGTAATGTCTATATTCCCATCACGTTAGGTGGACAACCACCCATTACAACAAGCCTCATTCCTTTCACCAAACTTCCCAATTGCACATGCCCTTAACCAGATGCTTTTAATAAAATGTTTGCATGCCTGTCACATTTAACAAAACACACTTTCGCCCAAGTCATATTTAACCGAACGCCTCCACCCAAGTTGCCTTTAATCGAATGCTCTTTCGCATGTTTGTCACACTTCATGGGTGTGCCTGTACCCATGTTCTCAATTTTTTTACTGTCTCGGGCACTCACTAACTTGAGGCCCTACCATCCTCGTCCACTTTAAAAAGGTTCTCACCCTTGACAACACCATCTCCGCAAAATCCATTTCGAAGATAATCATATCCATATATGGGCACCCAAATAGTGTTTCCCATGACTTGCTCCATGTCTATATCCCATTGTAATTGTGCAAGAATCTCATGTGCTAGAGCCCCCTGTGATAGTGACTAGTTGGGTAGCTAATCCAACTGTAGCATCTCCTCCACAAGAATGCATGCATCTCACATCATCATGAATATCATCGCATCCTACTTCCAATCACATTTATCTCATCTCCAAAGTCTTCTCATCATCTCAAAGGGTCTCATTATCAAGGGCAGGTGATAATGATCTCTATCCCCATGCTAAGTCTAGAAAGAGGGAGGGGATGGAAAAGTTAAACGCCTTCCATTCTCCTTCTCCAACATCTCAATCCATGGTATGGGGTCCTCGTCTTCCAACATTTGCATGTATGATTTCCAATTGTCGTCTTGAGTCTTTGATCTCACATCCCTATTATGCTCCATTGCCTCTAGTCTGAGTGTCAAGTTCATGACACTGACAGAGAATAATCACATAATCTTTGCATCCTATATGAGTTTTGAATCCACAATGTTTAACCTCTAATATACTTCTTCATCCCGCTTAATTTATTCCACATCCATTGTTTTCAACTTATATCCACCTGTCATAACAACCATGGTAGGAATACCCAATGGTTCATCCCCCCTTCCATCGAAAATATAGAACTTATTCAAATCTGACACCATCATAGCTTCATATTGTTTCATAAATTGTCTCCCTAGAACTGCTTCATAATCATCCATTCGCACAACTATGGACTCGACTTTCCCAAGCCACTCACCAATGCACACCTCCACATTCTCTACAACACCAATAACTTTGTCTGGAGGAGAATTCACTGCCTTGAGACGAGCTTGAGTTGGCACACATTTTAAACCAAATTTCCTTGCTGCCTCTTCCTTAATGAAGTTATGGGATGCACTAGTGTCCACCATGGTGAGGAACATTCCTTGCCTAATCTTCATGTCCAGATACTCCAATCTATTTCTCATGGGATTGCACTTTAGGACAACCTCCATAGCTGTTGTAGCACCCAATATCTACATCATCACAAATATTGGTTCATCCTTCTTCTTTCCTTCAGTTTGTGCAAGCGTTTCTACTATTGGTTTTGTAGGACAATTCTTCACTATGTGATCCTTCCGAACAACCAACATTTCAAAGGTTTCTTTTCCTTCAATTTTCCGCCTACTTTCACATTATCCTCCTTTGAAGACTTATCTTTCTACTTATCAGAATTATTTGTCTTCTATTCATTCAATTCATCATAATGGTCCATTAATATATCAATTGCAACAAATTCCTCCTTAAGTGTTTTGATCTTTTCCCTCTTCACCTCATTGTGTGCCCAAGGTTTCAACCTAATGATGAATTTGAAGACCTTGTATTTATCCACCATGTCAGGTAGCTCCAAGACCACACTTACAAATTCACGTTGATATGTTTGTAGACTCCCTATTTTCTTAATGTACTTGATCATCATCCTTACATCCCAAGTCTCATCTTGTGGGCTAAAGTGAGTTTGTGGTGCTTCCTTCATTTCTTCCTAGTATAAATGTCCTTAGCCTCACCATGAGCAATCCGATCCACTCTCCTCCTCCACCACATATTGACATCCTTTTTAAGGAATTGAGAAACCACCTTCACCTTGTCCTCTTTATTACGAAGCCCCAAGCATTCCCAATATTGCTCCATATCCCATAAAAATTTCCAAAGTGTCTTTGCGCTCCTCATCCCATCATAAGAATTGGTTTCCTTGATTTTAATATGGGAAATCCCACTAATTGGTCCATGTCCAACTCCTTTCTTCAAGATCGTAATCTCATTGAGAGCCTCATCAAGACTCTTCTGCAACTTTGTGGTCTTGTCTAATTCTTGATTCTTCGTAGCTTCAAATTCCTTGACCTCATTCACATTTTGTGCACATATCCACTCAAGTTACTCATATCGTTCCTTAAGGTTGCCATGGTAGTCTTCTTGATTTGTGAACTTATATCTAATTCCATAATTCTTAGCTTTCAACACATCAATCTCTAAAATCATTTCATCAATATGGCCCAACATGTTTTTTATGAAAATTGCTTCAACATTCATGCTTGATTCACTTGTCACTGGTTCCTCTACATTGTCCACCATTAGTTTTTCATGTGAATGTGTCAAGACCATACACTTCACCTTTTAATTTGGGCCTGACATGTTGTCTTATCCATGCCAAACTCCCTAATGTTGCACTGCGACCAACTATACAATGCCATAATTCAATACCAACTGCAACCATTGTTGTGATATACCTCCTTCAATTTTCAAAGCCCATTTTCTATAAAACGGACTTTGACACCAATTGTCACACCCCCACACTAGTGGTGACTTAATTTTCACTTATGGGTGACGTGAGACACCAACAAACATGTTCATTTTATTACTACTACGGTTCTTGGACTATGCCTAACATTCACACTTAACCAATTTTCTTCTAAGTCTTATGCAGTGAAATCTACTTCAATTATATTTAAACATTTATCTTCCTACATAGTGGAAATAAACATCATCAGTAAACAATGTACACACATATAAAATGGGTGGAGAAATGCCCAGATAAGTCTGCACAACTCTTAAATCAATTCTGGGATTATATTCAAAAAAAATATAATTCTTTTACAGTCTTGTTTGGCCCTACATGTTCTGGCCTTCTTGCTTCCTTCATTTAGGCCTACCGATGGCCTACATTCACTCTAATACTAATTGCATCCCACCATTCATTTCATAGAGACCCACAATATCATTCACCACCCATCGGCTTGTGGCCCAACCTCCGCACTACAGTCATGCAGTACCAAACCCAACCCTTCCTACGACACTCAAGCTGTCGTTGTGTTTTTATTCTGACAATGACCTGTCTATGCTATGGTCCACCCGCATTGTCCTACCATGTCACTTTTTACTGACAGTCGGTCCATCGTACTTTAGCCAACCAACGCTTCACCATGTAGCGTATACTCAACCTGGATTGTGGGGAACCCCAATCTCGGCCAACGATATGTTAGAGCCTTACATATCGACCTGCTAACCCCGCTCTAATTGCCTTCACTGCTTCTCACTTGGTCTGCATTTTATGTTCACTCGCCCTCCTCATTCAGGTCTTAACTTGTGAGTTATGTTTGCTTTTTTCCTTCCAACAACTTGCCCACACTCTAATATATATGTTGACCATCAGTGTAATTTCTCCAAGGGTCATGGCCTTTGGACTTCCCATGGGTTGACCCACCCATACATATGCCCATCCAACTTGAACACTAACATGACCACGCCCATATTTCATTTCTCCACATGAACCGACCTGTTGGTTCACCCACCAGACTCATCCATCTTCTACCCGACCCATCCAACTTGTTTGCTTAGTCGCTGCATCGTTGTCGCACTTGTATAATGTCCACACACCCATTGCGTTGGGTGGGCGCCTACCCACTAGAGCATGCCTGATGCCTTTAATAGAACTTCCCAACAACACAAACCTTTAATGGGAAAATTTTAACCAAATATCCTCACACTCGTCACCTTTAACCGAATGCACTTCCACTCGAGTTGACTTTAACCAAATTCTTTAACTGAATGCTTTTTTGCACGCCCATCAGACATCATGGGTGCACCCACACACACTTTCCCAGTTTTTTTACTCTCTTGGGCACTCTCTAACTTGAGGCCTTGAAAATTGTACTCTTTGAACTCAAAACACTTGTTATTGAACTTTGCATGAATCAAAACCCTTGCAATTTGCATAGTGCCAAAAATAATCATTATTGTATTCTTCTTCGACATTATAATATGAACAACTATATCCTCTTAGGCTTGATATTATAAATTTCATGCATCTTGATATTGGGTAAGAGAATGTGTCAATAATAACACCTAAGCCTAAGAAAACCAAAGTATTTCCCAAATTTCACCCATTTAGGTACATACCTTCAAATTTGATCACTTTTATTATTACATCTGTTTTTGCATTTGATCCTCCTCTAATGATGAGACTGCACCATTATCTATTTTATTACTTCAAACAAAACCAATGCATAACCCTCTGCAACAATCTCAACAATCTCAAGGTTTCAATCCAAACCTTTGTTGTCATCACCTCAAGTTTCCTCGTGAACTTCACAAGACATTGTTGACATTCATAAGACACCTATGACAAGAAGGATGCTTCTCATATATGAAAAATATTTTATGTTCCTCCATGTAGCCTTGGTAGGAACATTGAATTCTATTGGAGTCCTTTGGTAGCACTACTTGAAATTGGAATTCGAAAAAACGTTTCCCCCAACAAGAAGCATACTTTTACTTCAACTTCTTACAATTCGAAGGTGAAACTACCAATGTCTCTACACAATGCTCTAGCTCGATGAAAAAAAACAAACATAGCTCATGTCATGACCCATCTCTATAATGAGACACCACCCCACTGTCTTTGAAGTCAAAACACTTACTATTCAACATTGTGTAAATCAAAACCCTTGCAAAAAGAAACTCTAATATATTCTTCTTTGACATCATAATAGGAATGATTGTATCCTTTTAGACTTGATATTATTGAGTCTGTGAATTTTTCAATAGCTATAATTTTAGCATAGATAGCTCCATCTTAGAATTGTTGACCGCCACTAAAGGATTCTTCGGCAAGATTAATTATCATCTAACAAATAACAGAGTTAGTGAATTTAATAGCATTTTGATGGAATAGCTCCTCATTTGAAGACGAGTTAATAAATTCAACAATATTTGAATGTCACAGCTCTTCATTTGAAGATGAAATTTTTTTTGTTCATCTCTTGAAAAATCAGAAGCATTTCTATATTATAAAAAACAAAACACTCAAAAAAATGCATTGAACAATTTTCATCTCTCCAATCAAGATCGTCATGTTGCATTTGAATATGCTTTATGCAAACACTTTCGTCATAATGTAGAGCAATACCTACACTGTAGGCATCACACCACTAATAGAGCAACACGCACACTTAGGCATCACATCACTAATAAAGTAATCATAGACACTGAATATTTCAATTGAAGGAATAAGATCTTCGAATAGATTCTTATATATCATTTTTTTCCCTTAATACTTCCACTAAAAATGATGCCAACACTAATGTAGCAACCATACTGATCAAAACCTTTTCTTCTATGCCTAATTTGTTTCTCTCCATTGAACAGGACAGATTTCAATATCGATGGACTAAATAATGATCTCTGTGAAATGTCGTTGTTATACTCCATAGATCCACTTTATAGATCCACAATACGGGTCACACATTTTCCATGCTTCTCCACGTGTGTTGCTCCACTCCTTGACATATCACACGTACTTAACATTTCACAAAATTGAACAAGCCACGGTTTCATGCTACCAAGACTTGGTTGCAAATGATACCACAGATCTAATTTCTCCATGTTGATATACACTCCCCCACATAGGGTCACTCTTCCATGTAGAATTTAACTCAATCACTTATGAGTAGTCCTCACACAACAGATTGCTCACATTTCTTGCTTATATTTCCACGTAGCACACTAGCGCTTCTTTTACCAAACCTATGATACCAATTGTTCGGTTTTAAAAACGATTAATGAAGCAAGGTACCCAAGAAATTACGGAAAAAAATTCATATAAAACCAAATTTCCTTATGGTATTGTACAAATGGCCACCATATAAAATCATATCTAGTCATAAACCATATGTAGTGATAATTATGATGAAATAGTGATAATTATGTAGTGATAATTATGGTGAAATAGTGATAATTATAATTATGATGAAATAGTGATTCTCAATAAATTTTCATTTCTATTTTCACTTATTCTTCTTAATTTCTGAATTATAAATAGGATTTTATGCTTTCTCTATCTTATTAAATTTCTCATTATAAAATTTAAAATTTAAATATTATTTACAAATAAGAATTATCCAATCATATATATATATAACACTAATTATTATGTCACTTGCGCTGTGACATCTATGATTGTCTCTAGCTTATTAATCTAGACTGTTTCATGACCATATCATGATTTTTTGTTCTCATTTGCTAAGTTAGCTATTGCTTTTGATATTTTTATAAGTGGTGACATCTGCGCAGCCACATCCACGGCTACTGATTTTGAGGATGAACTTCATCACCATTAAATATTGCAGACCCTATTGTACATTTCAGCGCTTTATAGTACTACTAGAATGTTGCAGCATTAATTATTTAATTGCTAAGATTTTTCTTGGAGTCATCATTCTCGAATCACTTGGAATAAATTGGAGGTTGGCTCCAACTATGAAGTTGGGGATCATACTTTCTCTCTTGTGTCTTCCACTTCACATACTCTGAATACGTATGGCCCGTCTACACTCACCAGAATGCTAATAAATCAATTTCTAGGCTGATGAAGTTGCATCAAAACATGAGAATGGATAATTTCATGGAGACTAAAGGAATAATGGAGCCAAAGGGAATTGAAGAATGTAAATTTTCACCTGCATCTGCTAGTTGTGTAAGGCTATGGCCCACTTGAGGTCAAAGGTTGGTCTGTGTATGAGTGTTTGTTGATCTTCCATCTCTCTCTTATTTTTATGGTTTCTATGATGCAGGAGCATCAAGACCATTTTTCATTTGTAAATATGTGATAAAAGGGGGGTGTGACAAATTTTAATATTTTATAAATTAAATTGTTATTTTTAATAAAATAGGAGATAATTATGAAAAGTGAGGATTATGTAAATATTATTTTTCTAAATAAAAGGATATGCGAAAAATAGTTTAGGAGCAAAATTTGGGATAGGATTTCTATGTATGGGATTAGTTGAGAAAATAAGGGGATGAGAGATTTGTCTATGTATTAATTTAGAAATTAGTTTCATAAATTATGGGTGAAAGAGGATCCTTAGGGATTCAAGAGTGATTTTAGGATTTTTGTTGAGAAGTTGAAGGGATTGAACTTAGATTAGATCATTCTAAATTTTATAAATTATCAAGCCTAAAAGACATTGAGATGGTGAGTGAATGTGTGTAGAGAGTGAGAGGTTTTCTGCTTGGATGCCTTCGGCAGTTTGTAAGGGCCAATGAAATTGTAATCAGGCCATGGAAAATGCTATTGTAAGTAAGTTCATTTTTATGAAAGTGTTGGGTTTGAGTTTTAAACCTTAACTTGGTCAATTGTGTATGGATTAAATTCTGTGTGAAGAGTTGAATGATGAACTTGTGAGTATTCAATTTGCTGGAATAATTAAACAGTTTTTATGAATTCATATTTCAATGCGTGAATTCAAATGTCATTCTGTTCTTATCGATTTATGATTAAAATCTGAATACAATTCTGAATCGAATTAGGCATTCGATTAGGGAAAATGGCCAAGCTGTGGGTTGGTAGGATAGCTTTTGAATAAATGTGAGAAGAATTGATTTTATTATCGATTTGTGTTGAATTGTTGAGTATTGTAATGAACTCTCAAGGATACAATTATCTAATCAAATTTTGGGTGAACTATAATAGACGCTGCAGGCATAGATGTGGTCGAATTGCATGTTTCTTTGAGGGGCCAAATTGTGAATGAAATAGTAATTACAATCATTGTGCATTTGTACCATATAAGCGATGGTAGCATAACAATTGGATCAGTATTGAAGAATCGATGGGCATGAATCCAAACGGAAAGTATGTGCATTGCGCACTTATAATTACAGAGTTACAATTGTAGTTTGGTTTGGAAGTGTAAGATCTGTGTAAAATGGAGTGAACAGATCTTTGCCACAAACATTGTGAATTGAAGAGGAAGCGCTGAAAATTGTATATGGAACTGTTGAATTATTGTACATTGAACATTGTTGAATTGCGAATTTATTTCCAATGATATAATGCTATCAAATTTTAGTGCACAGATATTGCTGAACGATGCTAGAGAAATTGAAGTGCATTGTCAGGCAGCGATTACTGAGAGTTCAATTGGTAATTTAAAAAAAAAACCATCGATCAGGTATTAAATTCTCATAATTAGTTGTGTGTGACAGGTTTTAAAAATCTGTGCGAATTTGAAGCAGAGTCGATGTGTGAATGAGCGAACTGGTTGGAGGTATGGTTTCTATAAACCAGGATTAAAGTTCTTAAATGCCCATTAAAAAAAGAAGCTTCCGCATGAGTTGAAATTGCCAGTGAGTGGATTACTTGGCATGAAACGGGAATTGCATTTTTATATGCACAGTACTGGGATATTCTGGATTTATGTAGGTTAGGCATGCATTAGGTGGTATCAGAGCAGGAATGATTTGATGAAGAAGTTTGTTTTTTGAATGAATATAGTTGAGAACTAAAGTGTGTTTTTAAATGTGTGATGAATGATGGAAAGGAAGATCAGATTTTAAATCTGATATGCAACATACACAATTGCAAGTAAACAGGATTGCAGGGAGGGCAAGATCATGCAGGATCTTAAAGGTGAGATGATTTTTTTTGAAATTTATGATTGAAGTTTCTGGTTGCATATGATGGCAGTGAACCTGGCATTCAGCTGAAGGCTGTATAGGGAGGACAATTGCAGTGTCCTGAAGAGAAAAGTGAGTTGAATAGATAGCCTAGAGAGAGCAGAGGAGTGCTCAAGTGGCAGTGAACCAGTAGTTACAAAAGGACTGGGTGAGGAGAGCTTGCTGAGGTAAGCAGTGGCAGCAGGAGAGCTTGTTGTTGCAGAGGCTAGTGCAACCCATGGTGAACAAACAACTGATGAAATAAATGATCATGGAGGATCAAAGAAAAGGTTCAAAGGAATGCCACATAGGTAAGATGACTAATGAGGTCAGAGAAAGAGAGATTACAGTAATGAAAGTACAATTGCAGGTACTAGAAGAATGGCTGCAAGAGCAGGGAGATTAGAATAGAGGATGGATCTTTCCACTGAAGGGAAATAGAGTGATTTGGTGACAATTGCAGAGGAGGTTGAGGCAAAGTGTGATTGCCTTATTGAAGAAAGGACTTAGAGTTCTTGAGCTAGAGTTGGAATTTGAAAATTCCACACGCAGATCTGTTCAGAAGGAAGTATTGGAGGAAGTAGTCAAGACTAAAAAGTCTTGTAGTTTTAATACTAATAAGTTGTGTATGTTTGCAGGTACAACACAGGAAAATGAGCAAGCTTTAGAATTTGTTCAAGAAGAGTTGAATCTAAAGGTTGTTCAGATCGATGATAAGATAGCAAGATCTCAGAAGGAGATGAAGACGAAGGAGTCTAATCGGGATGTTGGTGCAGAAAGAGAAAGACCAGCTGATGATTGGTCAAAAGTTGGTGAAGGTATGGAAAATTGTGTGAAGTTTACAAGTTCTACTCCTTATGAAATTGTTTAATTGTATAGGAAACTAGATCTTCAGAAAAGAGATCGACAGATAAACATGCAGTTAACAGAGGAGTTGAGGAAGCTCGAGCAGATGATGGATGTACAGTTGAGATGGGAAGAACTCAGAGCAGCTGAGTTGGAAGAGGAGGTTTACATTGGTGAAACAGAGGAGAAGATCATTAATGATTTCTTGAGTTATTGGGTAAATCCAGATCAACTGGATAATGTAAAACCGTGTATTTTTGTAGCTGACAATTGTGATGTGATTACAGGTTTTACTGAGGAGGATGTGCAATCTTGTGAAACTGTTACAACACAAGAGGAAGTTCTTATGGATGTAGAAGAAGTGGATCAGTCTGTAGCATGGATAAGTGAAGCAACAGTTGAGACTGTTGAACTTGGTGATTTTCAAACTGAAAGTTTGTGTGTGAATGCAGGGACTCTAAGTGATGATGGTATGCTTCAACAATGCCACAGAGAAATTGCATTATTGGAATACTTGTTGGAGAATCCACAGTATGACAGGGAGATTGCAGAAGAAAGAGTTCAGTGCAGTGAACAAGAGGAAAAAGACATCATGGAAACAGATGGTATGAGAGGAAGACTAGTTGATAGTCTTGAGAATTCTTTGGGCAAAGAGAATCAACATACTGATGTGCTGATTGAGATGGAAAATTCAGAACAACTGGTAGAGGGAAGTAAGGCACTGATGCCTTATGATTTTTGTTTTAACAAGTGTTTTGTGAATGCAGGTATTATCACAGGTGTCGAAGAACATTTGACTCAGTTGAGCAGTCAAATGAAGGGAGAAGAAGTTTTCTGTTCCAGAAGACAAGAGGGCATGGATGATCGGGTGGCAGTCAGAACATAAACAAGCATAGAAGCAAGAAGTCAGCAAGTGATAATATAGATAGAGAGAGTAAAAACTGAGCAAGCCGTCTTAGCTCAGCAGACAGCAAGAAATCAACAACCGGGAGATTTATTGGATGAAGAGATTGAAAGCATCAGAAGATTGATGATGAAAGTATCCCAGAAGAGGCCAACAACAGTAAAACAAAGGAGAAGAACAACAGTAAGAAAGAAGAAGAATTTCAGCAAGGGAAAGACAAAGGCAGAGTATGAAAGTATAGCTAGAGGCAGGATGAAGAACAAGATATGGAAACCTGGAGAAAAGCAACGAGCAATAGCAAATGATGACTTATAGAACAAAGTGTGGGATCCTGGAAGACATGGACAAAGACTTAGAAAGCATGATCAGGAGATCATGATCATTTTCTACCTTGGGAGTATGATGCAGGAGCATCAAGACCATTTTTCATTTGTAAATATGTGATAAAAGGGGGGTGTGACAAATTTTAATATTTTATAAAATTAAATTGTTATTTTTAATAAAATAGGAGATAATTATGAAAAGTGAGGATTATGTAAACATTCTTTTTCTAAATAAAAGGATATGAGAGAAATATTTAGGAGCAAAATTTGGGATAGGATTTCTATGTATGGGATTAGTTGAGAAAATAAGGGGATGAGAGATTTTTCTAAGTATTAATTTAGAAATTAGTTTCATTTAATTATGGGGTGAAAGAGGATCCTTAGGGATTCAAGAGTGATTTTAGGATTTTTGTTGAGAAGTTGAAGGGATTGAACTTAGATTAGATCATTCTAAATTTTATAAATTATCAAGCCTAAAAGACATTGAGATGGTGAGTGAGTGTGTGTAGAGAGTGAGAGGTTTTCTGCTTGGATGCCTTCGGCAGTTTGTAAGGGCCAATGAAATTGTAATCAGGCCACGAAAAATGCTATTGTAAGTAAGTTCATTTTTATGAAAGTGTTGGTTTCGAGTTTTAAACCTTAACTTGGTCAATTGTGTATGTATTAAATTCTGTGTGAAGAGTTAAATGATGAACTTGTGATTATTCAATTTGTTGGAATAATTAAATAGTTTTTATGAATTCATATTTCAATGTGTGAATTCAAATGTCATTCTGTAGAGGAGAGCGAATCGATTTTATTATCGATTTATGATTAAAATCTGAATACAATTCTGAATCGAATTAGGCATTCGATTAGGGAAAATGGCCAGGCTGTGGGTTGATAGAATAGCTTTTGAATAAATGTGAGAAGAATCGATTTTATTATCGCTTGGTGTTGAATTTTTGAGTATTGTAATGAACTCTCAAGGATACAATTATCTAATCAAATTCTGGGTGAACTATAATAGACACTGTAGGCATAGATGTGGTTGAATTGTAGGTTTCTTTGAGGTGCCAAATTGTCAATGAAATAGTAATTACAATCACTGTGCATTTGTACCATATAAGCGATGGTAGCATAACAATTGGATCAGTATTGAAGAACGGATGGGCGTGAATCCAAACGCAAAGTATGTGCGTTGCGCACTTATAATTACAGAGTTACAATTGTAGTTTGGTTTGGAAGAGTAAGCTCTGTGTAAAATGGAGCAAATAGATCTTTGCCACAAACATTGTGAATTGAAGGGGAAGCGCTGAAAATTGTATATGGAACTGTTGAATTATTGTACATTGAACATTGTTGAATTGCGAATTTATTTCCAGTGATATAACACTATCGAATGTTAGTGCAAAGATATTGCCGAACGACGCTAGAGAAATTGAAGTGCATTGTTATGCAACGATTACTGAGAGTTCAATTTGTAATTTAAAAAAAAAAACCATTGATCAGGTATTAAATTCTCATAATTAGTTGTGTGTGACAGGTTTTAAAAATCTGTGTGAATTTGAAGCAGAGTCAATGTGTAAAGTCGATGTGTGAATGAGCGAATTGATTGGAAGTATGGTTTCTATAAACCAAGATTAAAGTTGTTAAATGCCCATTAAAAAAAGAAGCTTCCACATGAGTTGAAATTGCCAGTGAGTGGATTACTTGGCATGAAATGGGAATTGCATTTTTATATGCACAGTACTGGGAGATTCTGGGTTTATGCGGGTTAGGCCTGCATCATTCTATCATATAATTGACATAAGGGGAAATCACTGCTCTATTTTGGGTAGCTTAGTTTTCAGAATGTGCAGTAAAGAAAGCCTATTATATTTTTATCATATGTTCTTCAAATTTCAGTTTTTTTAATTCTAAATAGGAAGATTTCTCAGACTTTATGAGATGATTTAATGTTAGCATGTTTTCTTACATGTTTTGGTTTTTTCACTTTTTATGTCCCATTATGTAAATAATTTGTTTGCCACATATGCAGGTGATCATGCCCAAGGAGTGCCTTGCACTGAATATAATTTCAACTCTAGGGTAAATGATTGTAACATTTCTATCTAGAAAGAACTTAATTGTGTATAAACACATGCAAAAAACATGGGATAAATAATACTAAAGTCAATTTACATGAAAATGAATTAATCAGATTTGTAATTAGAATCTGATTAGACAACCATAGCATCTATTTCCCCAATCCCATGCTTTGATATGCAATCTCTTTATTATTTTTATGTTTGATGTAGTTTAATTGACAACAGGGGAAATCATTGCTCCATTTTGTGTATCTTCATTAAAATTCTAGTAAATTTAGTTATAAAATTGTTAATTTTGTTCAATAAAATAAATAATTATTCTTTCTACATTTCGGTCCATCAATTTTATTCCTATTACTGCATTCATAACTTTTCCCTCGACTGATTTTTATTTCACACCCCTTTGCATCAAGCTATGAAAGTTATATCGTTGTGTATTGAGGCTTTCCATTCACATGAACCTAGCGATTTTAGTAGCTCTATTCTATTGTGGAAGTCTTAGGATATATAGGTTGTTTGAATTTGGAAAGTGCGACAGTGTTATTGATGTAATTTTCTCATATGGAAGGAATAAATACGAAGGTATTACATTTATATATGATTGGACACACATGACTTAATACACTTTCACATGGTTTATCTATTCAACATTGGATACACATGTTAGATGTTCCCCAAGATCCAGGTCTATAATTTTCCAAGAGATTTACTAGAAAATAATTTCTTGGCTAAGAATAATCGTAGTTAGCGATGAGACTTTTTTTACATACTTTTTTGTAACACATCGTATTTCGTATGCATTCTAAATTATGAAGAAAATATTTTTGTTTCCTTCATAGTTGCAAATAGCGAAGCCAAAAATGTTTCTTCATTCCATTAAGGATGCTCCCAGCAAAAGGTAGCCTGGATTGGCCCCTATCGATTTAATATGAACACAGTTTTGGAAGTGAAATATGCAATTTCGGAGTCGGGCCTTTGACGTGGAAAATTTTAGGGGCTAATATTTTCCCAGTGAGCTAATTTTCCATGATTTTTCTACAAAAAAGATTTGCCAATTTCCAATTTTTATAAAAGATGATTTGCCCAAATTTCAGGATAAAAAATTATTTTACCTTATAAATCGCCAACATTATATAAAGACTATATATAAAAACATTATAAATTAGAACAATTTTACAAATATATCAATAAACATTTTATAGTTTTCATATTAGGGAGGGAGATTCGCCTATGCTTTTAAACTTCAAGAAAATTTTCCATCCTTAAAATTTTCCTTGGCCTTCGGGTGAAACACTCACCTATAGTGCTATTCAGGTTCAAGGAAGTTGGGCTTGTTGTTTATGTGAGGACATCGAACTCTCGACGATGACTAGTCAGAAGTTGGACCTCTTTCCAAAATTTGTTTGTGTAAGGGCATGAGACCCCTGCATATGACTAGTTGAAAGTCAGGCCTATGAGCTCTGTTGATCGTTTTTTTGTGAGGTGTGTAGCTTCATTAAAACTATTGAAAAATTAGTCATAAAAATTCTTAATTTTTTTCAATAAAATAAATAATTGTTCTTTCTACATGTCATTCCATGAATTTCCTTCCTAATTCTGCATTCATAACTTTTTCCTTGGCTGAATTTTAATTCATGCCCCTTTTGCATCAAGTCATGAAATTTATCAAGTTGTGTATTGATCCTTTCCCTTCACATGAACCCGTGGATTTCAGAAGCTCCATTTTGTTATGTGTTGGCTTCATGGGGCCTGACCCAGGTTTAGCACTACTTAGCAAAAAAAATCCCTACACTACTGGCCCTTTCGGCATCAGCTCGCGGAGCGTGCAACGAAGTCTCACCTGAAGCAGTATGGGAGGATGCTGGAACCAAGTTTCTGCACCTTGAGATAGTCGTGATGTTGGTTTATTCCTCCTATTACTGTTTTCATGCAGGTCATTAAGTTCTAGTGCTCTATCTACCTAGCACTTTATTCCACCCTTCAGTACCCCCGTGAAGGCTTACGATTGGACTTTGTGCAACTCTAACCTATGGTTCAGGTACTTTCGCGTTGCTAAAGTAGCATACATAATAGGTTTCCAAGTTATCCTTAAGTGTGAATCTTACTTATCATATTAAACAACCGTAGTCAGTGTCACGTAAACATATATCCTTAATTGCATTCAATTATCCAACGTAATTACATTCATTCACACATCACATAAACATTATAAATGAAATTCATACATGATATGATGTGATGCATTAATATGAAATATGACATAGAACTTGTAGAATGCATCCCTTTATTGATATATTCAAATGATTACATATTCTATCTGCCCTGTAGACACAACTAGAGGGGTCCACGCACTGAGCCATAGACTTCTACACTAGGCCTCTACGCACTTAGTTGTAGAGCCTCTACCTAGACTAATACCTGAAACTTTGACTTTTCTTCTTATCTCTCAAGACTTATTTTACCACGTATGACTCATCTCCACTACTTAGAGCTTACTTACTTAGCTCTTTTTATACAATCCCATGGTAAGCAGACCATGGGTAGATATTTATAGTTGACTTTACTTTACAAAATTAAGGGTGGAAAACCCTTTGTGACTCATGAAACCTTCACACTTCGCGACCACAAAATGCAGATACTTTACAACTTTATTACAAAATTCAACCCAAAACATGGGCTTTTAGCTCTAAGACTGTCCTTGGGGGACCCCATTCCCAATAGGCCCCCAACATAATCATCATGACTCACCTTTGATTCAATCGATAGGCATGAAGATCTTAGTGCAAAGACCTCCCAACTCGACCCTGATGACTACAACCTCGGCAGTGCACTGTGAGGCTGCCTGCTTCATGTCTTCTACCGTTTGCTCAATCACCACTCCTGAACTGTCGGCCTAAATCTTTTGTTGAGTTTTTTTTAGATTCGCAAGCTTTCGTACAATAGAGGTTATCAACATGTAAGCCTCATCCGAGAGGGCTTCGTTCATGCCTTCATCAATGCTTCCTTGTGCAGTGTTGCATCCACCTATTCCTTCAGCTAGTTGGCCTCTTGCAGCTTCGCCAATATCTGCGTGAGTGTGACAGTTCATGCTGTGCCCTTGACCTTGTGATAGAGCTGTTATAGCTCGCGTGATTCTGTCTGCAATCGTTGTACATTAGTGTCCTCCTGCAAGCTTGTCAGGATGTCGAACGACTACTCAAAAAGTTGCGTGCATTCTACTACTGCATTGTCAACTACTGCTACTGCTTCTGTGACAGCGGTCGCTCACTGTTCCTTTACTTCTGGTGGAGTTGAAGGTTTTGCCTTCAACTATAACTTTGTGATCTGCAAGTTCAAATCCAATTGAACCCTCATAATTTTTAACAAGTGTCGCGCATGCCCGTGGCCAGCTTGCAGATGCACATCTCAACTTGTTCTTCCTCACGAATGGCTAACTCTAGGACCATTCATCATGCCTCCTCGATGACCTTCATTATATGCTTGTTATGGTTGGTTGTTGCAGTCACAACGGTGACGGAAGAGTCTTGTTGTAGTGCCATTTGCTCATTGTTAACCCGCTTCTCAGTGATCACATGTAGCGTGTGGTGCTCATGGGCCCTCAATTCTGCAATCACCCCATCCTGCAATAGGTGGAGTGCTTCACCAGGAAGTGCTGCCAGATTCAACCCTACACCCTTTAGAGCTATGTTTTTCATTGGACAACCACCTGCAATTTATATGGAATTTTGAATTCAAATCCGAACGTTCCCCCCAAATTTAGCTCATTAATGCTAGATTGGTGACAAATTTTCAAGGATTTGATCAATAAATTTCAACTTAAATGTCAACCTTCTGGTCCATTTGGCTGCATTTCTACCATCAAATCATGAATAGTGAATTTAACAGTTACTTTCCAGTTGACCTGCATGATTTATCCCTCTGTAGCATAGCTCCCTTTGTGCTACAGTGAACCCTATGACACTTCCTTGCTTCACACAATTCTCCAATTGCATAGCTCCCCAACTCGAGCAATGTAGTTTATAGTCTCGCACATCCTTTCAGTTGCCTAGAGCACTAAGGCTATGTTACCTTCTTATAGTCACATGGACGGACCATTGGTGTATGGTTTCAAGCAACTACCATTCACCTTTCCCGGGAAGAGATCTCGATTCAATTTGACTAGCTGCACCGCTCCTCTGTCGGAAATATCCTTAATGACATAGGGCCTTAACCAATGCATTTTAAATTTCCCTGGAAATTTATCAAACTTGCTATGATATAACAAAACCACGTTATTTACCTTAAAGGTGTGCAACTTAATGTGCCGACCATGCCATGCTTTTTTGCACTGCTTTTGGACCTGTTGGTGAAATCTAGCTAGAAATCTTTCTTCCTCAAGCTCGGCCAGCTGTGTGAGCCTCTCTTCCAGGGCTCGACAATCCATCATACCTGTGAGTGCTGCTATACGTAGACTAGGCATTGTGTATTCCATGGGCATCAATACTTCGACACCATATACAAGCCTGAAGGGTGTTTGTCTAGTCAACTTCTTGCATGTCACCAGATAGGCCCATAGTACTGCGGGTATGCAGTGGTCCCAATCACTTCGCTGAGTATTCCAAACCTTGGTCAATGCATTCTCCAGCACTTTATTGAATGCTTCCACCATCCTGTTAGTTTGCGGGTGATAAGGGGTGCTCTTCTTGTGATATACCTAAAATTCCTCCATCAAAGTGTTGATCGTCTCATTCAGAAAGTGTGTACCGCGATCACTCATCAAAATATTTGGAAACCCAAATCGTGTGAGTATATACTCAAAGAGGAACTTCATAGCAGTCGCACCTGTACAATCCTTTACAGATTGTGCCTCCACCCATCGAGTCAGATACTCCTTCATGGTGGTAGTGTACCTTTCTCACGTCTTTCCTCGGGGCTAGATGGGTCCCACAAAATCTATCGTCCATTTCTCAAAGGGTTGTAATGTCATCTGTGGTTTCAAAGGTAGTTCATCCCTCCATGATGGCCTACCAGTCCTTCAACATACATCACACGCTTTGCAGTAAGCTTTTGAATTCTAATGGAGGGTGGGCCACCACAACCCTGCGCATAGAATCTTCTACACGATTTCTCTCCTTGCATAATGTCCTCTCGCGGCACTCCTGTGAGCATCTGCAATGATACTGCTCCTTTCAAACTTCAGTACATATCGCTACAATATCTTAGTAGACCCCGTTTTATATAGATGCCCGACAATGATAGAAAATTCTGTCGTGTGCACCACTAACTCCTTCTTCTACTAGATGGTGTATCCTTCTGGGGCAGTTCCTATCATTAATAAGTGTATGATATCTTCAAAATGACCATCCATGATGCGCACTACAAATAGTTGTTTTTCAGGTAATCCCTCCTCCAAATTATTGGGCTCTTCCTTTTTTTCGATGCGTGACAAATGGTTTGGTCCCGCTTTCAGTCATCCAAGTTCCAAAATAACTTCAAAATCATACTCCTAGAACAATAACAACCATATGCATATTCTCCCCCCAACACAGGCTTATTGACTAGGTATTTCAACGTGGAATGATATGTATACATCTTAGAATGGCCACCCAGTAAGTAGTGTCTAAACTTATGAAGTGCATATACCATGGTTAACCCTTCATGCTCGGTGGTGAAATAGTTCTTCTCTACCTTGGATAACCTTCTTCTTGCGAACGATATAGGATGGTCCAAGTCTCCTCTGCGAGCATGTGTCAGTACTGCTCCCAGTGCTATACATGATGCATTGACATGTACATGAAACTCCTTCTTCCAATCCAGGAAGAATAAAATCGGCACGGTGACCATCTTTTCCTTCTATACATCCAATATTTTCTTACAGTCCTTGTTCCAGTAGAATGTGACATCCTCTTTCAACAAATTCTTCATAGGCACGGTGATCTGGGCATAGCCTTTGATGAACTTTCTTTAATATCCAACATGTCCTAGGGTAGCGTGCCACTATTTCGCACTCCTTGATGCTTCCAAGTTAAGTATCACCACAATCTACATGGGATCTACCATCATTCCTTGTTTACAAACACATGACTAAGCACGATCCCAAAAGGAACATAATACAGGCACTTCTTTAGATTGAGCACAATTTGGTATCTTTGATAAGTATCTAGCATTAGGCATGAACTGGCAACATGGCATTTCACTAGCACAAACACAGTCGAATCATCAAAGTACACTTCCAGGAACTTATGAATAAATTCCTTCAATGCCACAATGACTACGCACGAAAAAATCGCAAGTGAATTCTTCAATCCCAAAGGCATTATAGTATACTAGAAACACCCCCACTTAGTCGCGAAGGTCATCTTGCTCCTATCTTTTGACGCGATTTCTATCTGATGGTACCAAGAGAACCCATCAGTGAAGGAATATGCTTCCTAGCCACCTACATTGTCCAGCACCTCATCAGTGAATGGAGTTAGGAAAGGATCATGTACACAATTGTCACTCAACTTCCTGAGATCTACACATATCCATATTTCATCCTTATCCTTCTTTTCCTGTAACACCATTGGGCTCACCCAATCAGATTCTTCCATGGGCTCAATGATGCTTGCCATGAGCATCTTGTCTAGCTCTAAGTGGACCTTCTCCTTATACTTCTGATTGAGACAGTAAGGTCTTTTCTTTATCGACTTCTGTCAGGCTTCAATGTGATCTTCATAGCACATAGGTCCCCAATTATCCCTTTTAGATCCATAAAATTGGTAGGTAACAAATATTGGTATTCCCGAGGCAATTCAGTGACCTTATCCATCATCATGTTGTCCTAGTAGTCTCCAATATTCATGAAATTTGGTTTTGCCTCCATACCAATATCTACCTGTTTCATTTTTAGTGGTGGAGTTATATATGGATTCTCAATCTATGGTCCTTCAACCTCACGATGACCTTCTGTTTTAGGGATATTAATCTTTTGCAGATCTTTATCTTCTTCTTCAGTGGTCACGTTGTAGCATTCCAGCGTGTGACTCAGTTGAGTGGTCTAATCATGTGTTGAAGCTCCGAAAATCGGGTCGACAACAAGGGCGATACCCACCCGGTCCGGACCTTGGTTGGCATCTCCTTATCCGTTTGGTATAGCGGATCCGATTGGGGATAACGGGACCAGTTTCCCGATCTTTGGTGTGCGTGTGTGTATAGAGTTGAACTATGCTGATCTAAGAGTATTTTAAAGCTAATCTAATTCAGATTCTTTAACTTTACTCTATGCTATTGTAATCTAGTGAGAAACACCACATCAAATCTATTCTAACCCGGGATTGTATATTTTCCATTATGCGATCTAAAAAGATTTCGAACAATAACTAGTAATAAAGATCATTCAGCTATCATAAGAATAGAAATCATTAAAGATAAACCACTTTGCATAAGAAGTTAGGAAAAACAGTTGTGAATAGCATATCGCATAATAAGCTATTCATATGTCAGACATAAAAAATATGACTCCACCGTACAAAAGTGCCAAATGATAACCCATACATTCATGCAATAACATATAAACAACTGAAACTATAAATCACTTAAAGAATATAAGCAGGAATTGCCAAGAGATAAAAGTACTAGTTATGACTAATTCTACCCATAATCTTCAAGAAAAAATGATCTATCTCTACTTGTTCTAAAATCTACCAAGAGTACAAAAGTGCAACATCGGTAGTAGATATCAAAATGCAAGTAAAAATAAATCTCGATCCATCCATTCATCAAAACTTCCTCTGAGGGTGCAGAAGTGCATGTTCTGAGGATAAGTTTTTGACAAATCTCTAGAGCCTTCTCTAAATGCATGAGAAGGGTTAAAATACTACTTCCTAATTCTAATAATAGTGTTTTTACAAAATTTTAGGATACGGTTCTCAAATGACCGTCCTTTTTCTAATCTAAATAAAAAGAAACAAAAAACTACTAAAAATAAGCTATTTCTGAATTTGGTCCTTAAAACTACAAGTGTTCATCATGGATTTGAGAAGAGTCGGTTGGCCGAATTCTGCGGTGAGCTGGGCTGCGAAAATGCAATCTATGAGAGCTGGCACTACTTTCTCGGCTAAGTTTATGATGCATTTCACAGTCATCCATTGACTGTGTGGCTTGACTAAGTATGCCCAGCAACACTCCCAATTCAACTTGTTCAATGCCTGGATCACTTTTCCCTTTTCCTGCGCCTTCTGCTTCCATTCTGCCTCCATTCGTGACTTGTTTGGTAGGTATCCTGGGGTGGTTTCTGTGATTAAGTTGGCTTTGTGTAAATTCTCATTTACACAGTCGATAAGAACGCTTGCCTGTGTCGCCACTGTCTCTGCCGCCTATTTTTCCTGCCTGATTTGATCGTCCCACTTGTTAAAGAGCAATTCTTTATGGCTCTCATTTATTCTGGGTGCATTTGCTCTCTTCCCTTCCTCTCCATTTTGCCAAGCTAGATACTCTGTCACTCGTCTGTCAACCTGGTCGTAGTCACTTCGCAAGTCTGTCACTTGATTGGTGAGTTTATCGCTCAGCTCACAATAGTGACTCCACTGCGATATTTTACGTCCCAACTCTTCCTATTGCTGCAGAAGTTGTTCATTTAAGCCAGTAGACTCTGAAAAAAATTTGGAAAGCTTGGGCTCGTCCTTGTGTATTTCTTGTAAAGCTTGCAACTATTTTCCTTTTTAGTCTAGGCTTCTTTAATAGCTTATCTGCATCTGCTGAAAGTCCTCTTGTAGTTTCTCAAGTTGTTTGGGTGCTTCAATACTAGCATGGGCTTGTTGTAGCTGTTGTTGTAGTAGCTGTATTTGGTTTTCTTGTTCCATCAACAGTTGTTGAACTTCCGACGCCTTGTCGATAGTCGCAGAAGCGTATGCTCCTGCGATCTGAGACAACTTCATGAGATTTTCTGTCGGGTTGTTGTTAGGGTCTTTCCATAAGACGTCTAAATGTTCAGCGTCCTGTGATAGCGTATTATCCAGCTTTCTCTTGTTTCTTTGTCTCCTCACCACTGCTTTATGTTGGGGACTATAGAATACATCCAGTGGGGGAATTTCCTCTACACTAAGTAGAAGCTAATAAGGCAGAACGATATTACTGTGCTCCGTTTCTGAGACACTACCGACCATGGTTGAAACCATTTCCTGTGTTACTTGTGCATCGCTCACAGGTGTTCTTGAGACTTTCCCTTCAAGGTTGATTACCTCATTGAAGTTTTCCCATTCTTTGTCGAGCTCTGTTGTGACGAGTGGCGATTTTATGACGGGAGGAGGGACATCTCTTGGTGGGGAGGCGATAACTTGTTGTTGCGACATTGCACTTGACTGAGCTGTATCTTTGGTTGTTTCTTCACCTTTTCCTTGGTCGCTTTCAAACTTTTTAGAACGTTCAGGCATTCCTTGGGCAGCGTCAGATTTGGATTTGGAAGTACTGGAGTTTCCGCTGAGGCTGACACTGGGAGTAGGGTCTTTGGCGAGTGGTTGCAGTTTTTCTAGAGGAACACTGGCTAGGCTTCTTTCTCTGAATAACAAAAATCTTTGGAGGTCATCTGGGGATAACCTCGACCGAGCTTCTCGTAAAAATTCCTGGAATTAACTTTTACTTTGAAACAAATCATCAAATAAATCCTTCTTTCCAACGAACACTTTTATTCTGACACTTATAGTGAAATCATGGGCAACATTATTTAGGTCAAAAGGTCGAGCGGGAAATTTAAATAATTGTAGAGACGTCACATTCTCCACTTTGGCGAAAGCGTGTCCTACATCGAACAATGAGAAGGCCCCACAAGCTACAGGAAACTGAGGCCATATGGCCTTCTTCTTGTCTTTAAGCTCTTTGGTCAGGCCGCCTTCTGAGAAAGTCTGATAGGCAATTTCCCTAGCCAAAAGCTTGTCGGGGCCATATAGAGGTAGGACATGTGGAGGTACAGTGCTCCCAAACACTCTAATGTAAGTGAACCATTCTTCCCCAAACCATCTTGCGATGGGGATGATGTCTATTTGTGCTTCGAGTGAGCACCTCGGGGGTTCTTCACCATATATCATCCTATATAGGGGTAAGATGAGCCCGTGGCAAATCTGA
>APFE030587583.1:181762-191781 GCA_000404065.3 Pinus taeda | reverse complement strand
TTGAGAAAGGTGATGGGAGAGTTTTAAATGCAACAGATATACCAAATATGCCACCTTACGTGAAATAATTCTTTAGAAAAGCACGCATCTCCATTTCATTAAGTAACTGACAACTAATCCATTTACTATCATTAAAAGCGCACGATTTGGGGTCATATTATGGTAAGTGGCTTTTCTTTGAATGGCGTGCCCGAAGGATTCGCGATTAAATGATTCATGATTTGCTTACGTTACATTGAAGATCGTGCCATCGCAAGTCGCGCTAATCGGAAATCGCCAGATCGCAAACTGCGCCATCGCGGCGATCGCAATATTGTAGGTCGCAACATCGCGGGTCGCAGAAGTTTGATGTTTGTTAAGTATTGCCAATTTATTTCTGTGATGTGCGATCTTGCTTTATCGCAGATCAGTAGATTTTGAGGTTTTTCCTTATGAACATTACTTACTGTGATGCGACGTTAGGCTTAACATGGGGGGCCTTGCGCATTAATGCAATTTTTTAAAGACCTTTATCTTATCGTAGACTTAGGTTAAAAATATTCGAAATACCTCTCTAAGCTTACGATGGTAGCTTTATTTTGAAGAAGGAAAACTTGATTTTTCTCAAAATTAAACTAGAGGTCCCCATTCATTTAGCATTTTGGACAAACACTTAAATGAAAAGGGGGGGTTTTTGCTGGGCACAACATCATGTTGAATAAGGTCCAAAGGATCTTGCTATATCCTAAAGATCGTTGCTTTCACTTCTTGTAGCACTTCATGAATTAGTCAAACCCATCTTCAAAGTTGAACGCCATTATGAATCCTTCGCACAAAATATCCCATTCACATGTACCATGGCGAAGCTCTGTTTCTAAGTAATAGTTCATCGGGATGACATCTAGGGTGTGACAAAACAAGTGCACCTATTCACGTTGGGACTTCTCTTCATAAACCTGAGCCCATTTGGCCAAGAGGGCATGAGGATCATCCTTCCCATCATATTTGTCTATCATTCGTACCTTCGGGTTCGGAAAGCATGTTCTCATTATCCTCCTACATTCACGCCAATCATCAAAATTACCCCTGTGCATACCCTACCATCTTGTGGGTGTAGCACGTAGTGCCTAGTCGAAAGCCTCGAAGAACTGATTTTCTGGTAGCACCCTTTCGAATGCATCCAAAAATATATCTACATCATTCAGGCCATCATAAGTGGGAAAATTTCTTACTTCTGACGATACACAACGTAGCGACTGGGTCATCATGTTACAACTTAGCGTGGTTACTTCATGTAACAAATTCTACTAGTGATCTAGTTCTTCATCAGAGTTCGAGGTATATGAACTCTCGCGATCCCATGTAATTCATCCATTTGTTGTTGGATTCGCCCAATCTTGATCTCATGCTGATATCTTATAGATACAATTCAGATCGTCATCACTCTCATAATCACGGACTGGTTCAGTATAGCGCGAGCCTTCAACAGGATCTAGGGTTACTATTACGTGGAGCGGTTTCTTCTCAAATATCATCTTTCGCTTCTTTAGGTTGATTACCATGTTCATATCAGTAGCCCAATCAATGCCAAGGAGCACAGGGTAGGGGATGCTATCATCCACAATTTCTATTACCTCAAAGTTAGCTTGTGCCTTCAATATGTATAGTCACTCCATGCAGCTACCCCATGGGGATGATTTTCTGCTGATTTTCCATCGTTAACTGATTTTCTGCTAATTTTCCATTCCCAAGTTTATTTCTGTAGGAAGTTCGCATCTAACCCTAGGTCCAAAATAACCCGATCCATCTCATACTCTCTTATGTACACGATCAGCCTCATCTCTCGTCCTGTTCTTGTTTTATCCTTACCAATCTTTCATACCATGCACGGTTCACCTGGAGTGTTTTTTGTGGATCTATTTATAAGCTCCTGTAATCCCTTCACAACCTTTCTATCACGCAAAAACTTCGTGCAGGTTTCCAGAAAGGTTGTAAGCATAGAAGGGTCCATTTCCTGATCAAGCTTATCCTTTCTCCCTGAGGTGGAGGCCTCAGTGAAACTCTTCTTTGCTTCTATGAACATTTCACGTGTGCATTCCAAATCAAGGTCAACCTCCTTCATGAGAGCATTGTGAACTCATGCACTGGGGTGTTTCCCATTATCATCCCCTGTAGCAATTCGACTTCGGAGTACTATATTCACATTCAGATCCTCTTCGCGAGGCTTAGACCTCATCATCTACAGGTTATGATTTGGTTGAGGTGGTAGCACCCCTTTGTCGCGTATCCTCAGTATCAGCATAGGATAGTCCTCCATTTCATGATCAATCAGAGTGCAATATTTGCGCAACAGACGTGTTGGGTTAGTGAAATCATGGGCATAGTGTCCTAGTCCTCCGCAATTGTAGAGGATTAGTTGTCCTCGACCTCTGCTAGGTCCTTCTCCACCTTGGCCTCATCTACGCCACTGAAATCTTTTTTGCGCCATCCCTGTGCTCTGGTTAGGGGGCCATGTTTCTACCTGAACCCTATAGGCGGGTTTTCTATCCGCCACTATTAGGAAACCATATCACAAAAAGATAGAAAAGATAGATGAACACCTTAGAAATAAGCCTCTTTGAGGGGGCAACCTCCTTTACATTACATAAATGAACAATTCTTAGATGATACAAATGAGAAGACCTCCTTTCTATATATAGGAGTCTAAGGGGTCATAATATAATCAGAGCTGGCATAACAATAATAATGTAAGGGCAAAATAATAACAATAGTGGGCTTCTATGTGGCACAATAATAAGAATATGGGGACTACATGGGCACAACAATATAATAAGGGGTTTGTACTAATAACAATAAGGGGTTACACTAGTAGTACAGGGACCAAACATGCCCCTCTCCTTCAAAAAGTGTTTTCCTAAACGCTTGAGTAGTTCTTGATGCTTCTGTATAAATTCTTGTCCTCCCATGTGGAATATTAAGTGGATAAGTTCTTCCACTTGATGAGATACTCTAAAGCTTATCTATTTGGTAGTTTTCGATTTCTCGGTTCTGTGACTTCTTCAGGTTCCAATATTATTTTTCCTTCCTTGTCAACTTCTCGCAATACTCTTTGAACTGGGATCTTTTACAACTTTTGAATGAGTTCCCACTCCTTTGGGCATATGGATATATGTAAGGCTTAATGTTTGGAGAAACACTTCCTGGAACCAAATGAATAGCATGATCATGATCACGAATAGGTGGGAGGCGTTCGGGAGTCTCAAATACCTTGGAATGATTGTCCAAAACGTTTTGGAGATCTGGAGAAATACATTATTTCGATGTGGGATCCTCTAGTGAACATAATTGTGCAATTACGCCTCATTGATCTTTACTTAGAAGCTTTGTCAGGCTGTTAAAGTGATTATCCTTCAAGGTTTCCCTTCAATACCCCTCAATCCAACTTCTTTTCCTTCCCCAAAAACTTTCAAGAAAAATTCTTGAAAATTAAAAGCTATTGTACCCAAAGATTGTAGCCATTTGACTCCTAGTAAAACATCATCACCATCCATTGAAATGGAAAGCATTGGGCTATTCAATACATATTCTCCCATGGATAGCTTGATTTTATGGTACTTTCCAGAGAAATTTATGGTTCCTCCACTTGCAACCATCACTTGACACTCTGGTGCTGGATATAGGAAGCAATTCAATTCCTTGGCTATCTTACAATGAATAAAAATATGGGTACCACCCGAATCAATCAACACTATTACCTTTTTATTCTTGATATGTCCTTCTATCTTGATAGTTTGAAGAGTGGTAATTTCATCCAGTGCATTACAAGATATGGTCGGATTCATATCTTGATGCTCGATGTGATCTTTCAATTCTTGAACATTTTTCTTCTTGATATGTCTGTCTATATTGATAGTTTGAGGAGTGGTAATTTTGGCCAATGGCTTACAAGATATGGTCAGATTCATTTCTTCTTTCTTGATGTGATATTTCACTTCTTGAACCTTTTTCTTCTTGATATGTCCTTCTATCTTGAGATTTTGAGGAGTGGTAATTCTTTCCAATTCATTATAAGATATGGTCAGATTCATTTCTTCTTTCTCTGGGGTGGGTTCCTGGTCTATATCGTCTTCTTTTGGTGTTTCTTGATCATTTTCTTCCTCCTCTTCATAATCTATGTAAGATAATTTCTTCTCAGCACACTTATCACCTTTAGTGTATTTTCTATCACAATTGTAACAAAGCCCTTTTTCTCTTTTTTCTTCCAATTGTTGTGGTGTAAACCTTGTAGGTTGTGGAAGGCTAGGGGAAAAAACACTTCCATAAGTATAGTCGTGAGTGGTGGGATTCCTTGTTTCTATAATTTCGCTTTCAATTTGTCTTGCCAACTTGAATCCCTTCTCCAATGAATCAGGTTCCCAAAGACAAACTTCGTGTTGAATGTTATCCTTTAAATTCCCTATGAAGACATCAACCATTTTCTTCTCTGGAATATCATTTACCGTTATATTCAATTTTTGGAAGTCCTCAATGTGCTCTGTCATTGAACCCTTTTGTTTGAGATTTATTAATTGGCTAAAGAAGGTGTTTCTCTTGAGAACAAAGGCCTTTATACCATAAATATTGATTTGGTTCTAAATAATTAGATGAAATACATACCTTTTGTAACAGTGGTACACCATGTAGATCAAAATATTTCTCCATCTGAAGTATCCAATTTACTGGATCCTTGCCATCAAACTTCCTAATCTCTCCTTTTCTTCATTTCAGGAGCTCGACCTTGAAATGACTGTAAATTCGTATTTTCAGATCTTTAAGTTTTGAAATTTTGTTCTGTAATATCCCTCTAAGTCGTGTTTCTAACTCCGCAAGTCTGATTGCAATTGGATTCTTGAAGAGAGATATATTCCCCATCTCCCGCGATGACCTAATTATAGACTAGTTCAGTAGAGTCAACTTGTATTGTGTGCCACATGTCATTGTTTCAACCTTAGGTTCAGAACATTATACCTAAACAAAACATAGTCCGTTCTCTTTCTGTAATTTCTTACGAAATTTCAATCTGATGCTTAGAGAAAAATTTATGATGATTTTCCCAAGGTCACCTGTTTAGGATGTAATTCGGGAGTCTACAAAAGCCCTAACTTCCTCAAATCATATATCAGAAAATATAGCAAACCAAGATCTAAAATTTGGAACCAAGTTTTAGACAGATTTCTAAAAAATGAGTTTTTTGTTTAGCTTTTGAAACTTCGTAGCAAAATTGTTATAGCGAAAATTCCACGATGGCTTGTTTTAGATGAAATTCTGGAGCTTGCAAAAACACTAAATTCCTTAAATCATATCTCTGAAAATATAGTGAGACAAGATTTGAGATTCGGACCCGAGGTTTAGTGCGATTTCATCTCAAATGGGTTTTTTTTTTCGCTTCTGAAACATTGCATAAAATAATTTATAGCGAAAATTCCATGATGGCATGTTTGGAGTAGCGAAACAATAGAATCCAATGCTTTGATACCAAATGTTAGGAAACCAGCTCACAAAAAAATAGAAAAGATAGATGAACACCTTAGAAATAAGTCTCTTCGAGGGGGAAACCTCCTTTACATTACATAAATGAACAATTCTTAGATGATACAAATGACAAGACCTCCTTTCTATATATGGGAGTCTAAGGGGTCATAATATAATCAGAGCCGACATAACAATAATAATGTAAGAGCACGATAATAACAATAGTGGGCTTCTATGGGGCACATTAATAACAATATGGGGACTACATGGCCATAACAATATAATAAGGGGGTTGTATTAATAACAATAAGGGGTTACAATAGTAGTATAGGTACCTAACAATCATCAATTCATAACTTCTGCAGTTGCGCTCATCATGCCCTACTGACCTACAAAATTTGCAGAACAGTTGTTGTGGGGTTTGTACAAACTTCTGCAGTAAATGATAGTTATGCATCATATGTTTTCCTACTACAAGATATATAGCACACCACAACACGGGCCCCGCGCTTGGTCCTACTTGATCTTCCGGCCTCAAAGGCATTGGTGTCTCTCCTGCAATGTAATTCGCAACGACCGGGCAATGGCCCTTGTCATGCCACTGACCCTTGCATTTCAGGCACCATACTTCTTTGCGCACCTCCAGTTGAACTATCCTATCCTACTTCAAGCTCTTCATTTCAATGCAAATATTTTTCAATTGCACATGGATCTATTGAACCCCCTGATTCAGATCTTGCATCGGCATCTCATGTAGTCTCATTACAATCTCCAAGGCCTCTACCTAAGTTGTTATCTTCTGCTGTGATAGCACAAACCTTAGATGTGGTAGGAGTGAAGCCACAAACCATTCACGGCGTTGTCCATCTGTTAATTTCATATTAGCTTCATGGATTTTACACTTCAATCTCTGATCTAATTCCCAAGGTGTCTCACTTAGTTTCATTGTGATTTCCTTGAACCCCACAATCGATTGTGCATCAGATTTAGGCCTACAAAACTCTTTATTCAACACGGTCTGGATGTCCACCAACCCAACATTTGGGTTATCATTAGATTGCTTGATGTACCAAGTTAGCGTGCTATCCTGCAAAGCACTAATCAGTGTTTCCTTGTTTATGTGATCATTTGTAACACCCTAAGCTTCCCATACAACTTTCACAACGAACCAAAACTAGTCTGTGTTCTCATTTCCCAAGTGTTTAAACAAACGTAGCTTCACTGAATTTGCCATATTGAACTGTAGTGGAGGTGGAGGTGGTATGGGTGAAGTCGTAGGTGATGGTGGTGAGTTTGGAGGTGTTGTGGGTAGAGGTGGTAGTCATTGGTAACCTTGTATTATTAACTAAATAGCACTTTGCAGAAAAGCCTACGCTACTCCCTCTTTGTCACCTCATGGAGGTGAAATCAATGGACTATATTCAGGACCTTTTCTTCCTTCATTCCTCTAATTATTTCCGCTTCGCATAGACCCGGACATCAAGGTAGCTACATAACCCATTTTTCGCACAATAACATTTTAATCTAGGTATTCAAAGACTTCAAGTACTTACCTCACGGACCCTTGAAGAAGTGCCGCTTCACCTCACTGTAGCTGACTGAGGTATCGACTATGAATTTAGTCACAAATCCTCCTATGATGTGATCGAGCCAATGATCGACAATGTAGGCGATATTATCCTCAGAGGCTTCCAATATTTGTACTAAATCCAGGGTCCATGTAATAGGACCGTCAAGTCTCCACCCTCTTTGGCTATCTGCTAGCTTCACAATCCATTCGTATAGCTCAACCAAAAAGGAACAGAAAAAGATCTCATGGATCTCTGTGTATAGGTACATGTCTAACCACTATTCCTTTGTCAGCCATGGATTTCTATTTTCCTACACCATGAATTTGTGGATCTTCCTATCCAGCCAGTCTTTGATCTCTTTCGTAGTTGGATTCTAGTGATATGACATGACACCTCTTATGCAGATTCCGGTCCAGATAATGGAACCATTTGTTGGCTTGGTGGGGTCTGACCTAGGTTCAACATTAGTTAACCAAAAAAATCCCTACAGTACTGCCCTTTTGGCATCAGCACACGGAGCATAGACTGAAGTATCACCCAAAGAAGTATGGAGGGATGCTAGAACCAAGTTTTTGCACCCTAAGATGGTCGTGATGTCGATTTAATCCTCCTATTCTTGCTTTCACGCAAGTCGTTAAGTTCTAGGGCTCTGTCTGCTTAGCCCTTTATTCTACCCTTCAGTACCTCCGTGAAGGCGTAAGATTGGCCTTCTTGCAGCCCTAACCTACGGTACAGGAACTTTCGCACTGCTAAAGTAGCATATAGAACAGGTTTCTAGGTTATCCTTAAGTGTCTTACTTATCTTATTAAACAACCATAGTTAGCACCGCATAAACAAATATCCTTAATTGTGTTCAATTATCCAATGTAATTACATACATTCGGGCATCACATAAACATTATAAATGAAATTCATACATGATATGACAAGATGCATTAACAAGAAATACAACACAGAATTTGTAGAATGCTTCTCTTTATTGATATCTTCAAATGATTATGGACTCTATCCACCTTACGCACACAACTGCAGGGGTCCGTGCACTCTGCTATGGAATTGTACCCTAGGCCTCTTCACACTCAGCTACAGAGCCCCTACCTACACTAAGACCCGAAACTTAGACTTCTCTCCTTATCGCTCAAGACTTCTTTTACCACCCATGACTCATCTCCACTACATAGAGCGAGCTTACTTAACTCTTTTTATACAATCCCATGGTCTTTGGACCATGGGTAGACCTTTACAGTCGGCTTTACTTTACAAAATTAAGGGAAGAGAACCCTTTATGGATCATGACACCTCCGCACTCCACGACCACAAAATGCGAAGACTTTACAACTTTATTACAAAATTCAACCAAAAACATGGGCTTTTAGCCCCAAAACTGTCCTTGGGGGATCTCGTTCCCAACATTATGGAAGCACGGGGATATAATGGGGACTTTCTCCCAAAAAAAGAAAAAAAAATATTACATGCCCCATCGCAATGGGGATATTATCTATATAAATCTTTGATCCAACTAGTGACGTTTTTAATAAGAAACAATTTTTTGCACGTAAAACTTTGGAATATGGCATACACTTGTAAAGACATAGCTATTCTCGCTTCCCTGGGTTTTGGAGCTATATCAAGAAATACGAAGATCTTCTGTTTATATATGATTGGACACACATGAATTAATATGTTTCCATATAGTTCATCTATTGAACATTAAATATGCATGTTAGAAGTTCTCCAAGATCGGCATTTGGAAGTGAAATGTGCATGTCTAGAGTTGGTCCTTCAGGCCAAATGTTGTCCTGTAAAACTAGTCAGGTTCAAGAAAGTCGGGCTCATTGTTTGTGTGAGGACATAAGACCCCTAACCACAACTAGTTGGAAGTCGGGCCTCTTAACTCTATTGATTGTGTTTCTATGAGGATTTAAGACTCGGACCTCAACTAGTCTTTGATAATGTACTAGTTAGCCATGCCTTTTTGACTTCTTCACTTATTATTTTAAAAATATGAACACTAGGATATTAGGTATATATTTTTTATTATTTTATTTTTTATTAATCTATTTCAATAATTTAAAATAATAAAAAATAAGATCTAATTTTATTAAAGATAAATAATAAGAAATTCGATAAAATAAATCATTTATATGGATTTTTCTAAATTATATAAAAATTATAATTTTATATAAAAATATAATTTGCTTAGTGGCTTTTTCTAATTTTATAGATTTTATTTAATACATTTTTAAAATAATTTGGTGTCCGAAGTTTTAAGAATGAATTCATGTATAATTATTTTTCCATTCACATGAGTTAATAATATGTCATTTAATTAAAAACATTAAAATTTAGTTAAATTTAAGTTAAATATTTTATTAATGTCATAGATAAATTCATGTTGAAAATAGATAATTACCATCTAATAACCTTTGAAAAATTTTAAATTACCACTTATATATATAATATAATTTTTATTTACATAAAATTTGTCTAACTATTTAATAATATTAATATTTAATTAAAAAATGTATAATTATGTTATTCCAAATTTTTAGTCAAAATATATTAGAATATTAAAATTTAATTATTACATGGTAAAATAATATTTTCTATTTATATATAGTAAAATTAAATATTTTTTGGATAAGCATGAAATATTGTTAAATAAGTCAAATACAACAAAACTAATAACTAGAAGTAATGATTGAAATGTTAGTTTTATCATATTATTACAACTTTTAACTAACTAATTTGAAGAAGTTAAAAAAATTAAGATGCAATTTTTGTTTGTAGAATTGAGACTTCTGTGATTAGTCATAGTTGATCAGGACGATGATGAACCACATTGGTTGGTTCGAAACGCGTCGACCAAAGTCCTTCTTATGTGATTTACGCTGAAGCTCTCTTTACAATTTTTGTTTATTAATTTAAAAGTAAAAGAAATAATATTTTTCTGTTAA
>APFE030587583.1:95450-181752 GCA_000404065.3 Pinus taeda | reverse complement strand
ATTTTATTAATAAAAATTTGTTTTATTTCAAATAATTCTATTTTCACATATACTATTTCAACTAAATAAACTAAAATGACATAATTCATATATGAAAATAGGCAATGATATACCACTATGATACATGAGCTAAACCACCCCTCTAGGTGCTAAAGCCCTGAGTCAAGTTTCCTTTTCACTGAAAAAACCCCTAGTTGCTTCCATGACATGTGTATGCATGTGACTAGGACCCTCAATTCGATCCCATTATACTTGCAAGGGAGAGAGAGCAATCATTTTCAGCCAGTTCTATGCGGCCCATAGATTGTGATATTTAAGTCACTTTTTCAGGGCTAGTCCCCAACCACTACCCGAGACTTGATGAGACTTTCCAAGATAATAAATGACACCAAATCAACGCATCTAAGACAAAACTTGATCAAGTACTTCACCAAACCAAGCCCAATCATGACATGAATTTTGTCAAACATGTCACAAATATGCATTCTACCAGTCATAATAACAAATATGAGCATATGGGTGTCATACATATCTGAGAACCACTAATATGAATTGATGTCTTATCACATTAGTTGCATTATAATCTATTAGGCCACATATTCATTTTTCATTCATTTACAAATCAAAACATGATGACATCCATACATCATCACTATCATAAAACATGGTTATAACCATCAAATATCCATAGATATATCAATGAGGAAATAACTATTAAAGCCACATAATATTAAGTACCTTTATCCATGAATATACCAAGAGAAGAATATATTATTAACATATGGAAAATGAATCCAGGTCTAGGTTTTCCATGTACCACCCGATCATAGACTGGGTTGAACCAAATCTCTCTTTCAGCCAGTCACGCCCATTCCATATTCCAAGCATGAATGTGAGATCTTATGGAATAAACCAACATAAACCAAACGAGGGCTTATAGAGGCCAAACCACCTCAACCCTTAACCAGTGATTCCACCTCACGGTCAGACATCACTAACCATCACTAGATCGGTCTCTACCTAAGCTATTTAGGGGTCCAGAGTGTTTGTTCCAACTCAGCTTCCAAGAGTACTAATACCGGCCTCAAGAGTGTTTTCCCAACAAAGGCTCCATGACTAGTAACTCAACCCATAGTTGTTGTCAGGCTCGAGAGCATTTTTCCAACCAAGGCTTCAGGACTAGTAACTCAGCCCAACAAGGGCTCTAGAGTGTTTTTCCAAACAATTCTTCCAGGACTAGTAACTTAACCCAAGTTATTACAGGGCTTCTAGACCGTTTTTCCAACCAAGGCTTATAGGACTAGTAACTCAACCCAAGTTGTTCCAAAAATTCCAAAGCATTTTTCCAACCAAAGCTCCTAGACCCAATAACTCAACCCATAGACAAAGGAAGATGAGCACCAACCAAGAAAAAAATATACAACCCACAACACCATGTCTATCTAGGAAATGGCAAGGCTAGGAAAAACCATTGTCTATCGAGGCAATCCTCCATGCCAATGACATCTCATATCCAAGAAACCACATGCATATGCCATGCATGTCAAAACTAATAAGGAACCCATACATGAAACTCAATACCTGAAAAGAAATCTAGTCGTAGTTGTTGATCCCAATATCCTCTTACACTTTCCTACTTTCCTTTGTCTTCCTGCTCTAAATCCCAATTATGCCACACTCCTCCAAGAGTGCTCTAAGAAACTCTAAGTTTCCAAGAGTATGAGAGAGAGAGACATGATATAAGCTAGATCATTGAAAACATATCAAAAATCTTTCCCAATGATCCTCAGAAGCCTTTTTATTAATGGGGCCTCTAATTTCATCAATTTTCCATTATTTTCCTTAATTTTACTGCTAATAGGCAACCTCTGACCTTTCACCTTCCTTTTCTCCTAATTTCCATCGATTTAAAAAATAAAATGTTAATTAATGCCACTTTACCTTTCCAAATCCTTTTCCATTGCCTTTGCCAATTTCCTTCAGCCATAATAATAAAAATGGACACCCCCTCTAGGATGTTTTACCAACCATTCAACATGGAATATGTGTCTCATGGCCTTGGTCTTATGTATTTTTTACATGATTTTTTACCAAGGATTTTACAACGAGCTCACAAGCATAGAGATACTAGAACCTTCCAAAAAAAGATAAGAGACTAAAAATTACATAAGAGGACCAGAAAATTAAATGCAACCCAACATAAAGGAGTCAAAATGCATAGATTACTTAAAATTTGTATGTGAATCAAAATCAATGGCACAAGTCTGCAACAACAATAAAAAAAATATCTTAGAAGTACCTAGAAAGGGGAAGATATCCAAAAAAATTAAATGCAAGTCAACATGATAAGATAAGAATCTGTGGCTATGAAAAATAAAATGTTGGAAACATACATAACAAGTTAACAAAAACCAATATATGGGGTGAAATAAGCCAAAAAAAAATAAAATTAAGCTATAGGTTGAAAAAATCAAACCTAGAAAACAAAACCTCATGGAATTTTTGAAAGTAAGAAGAATGCAAAGTCATGAAAGAAGGAAGTGAGTTTAGTATCAGTGTAATGAGGCTTTGTCGCCAAGATATGACCGCCCATTTTGTCTCTCAGGAAATCAAGAGACCGTTAAGCCATCAAGAAAATGCTCAACAAGAATCAACCCTAACTAATAATTTTTTTATTAATTATTAACTATTAATTTGACGCCCTAAAAATATTCAATCATATAACATTCCATCGGATCATGTAGACCGATACACATTGGTAGTTGGGGGAGTTATTCTCAAATGGAAACTTTTTATCGTGTAAAATGGAAAATAATATATTTTTGTGTGCGCATGTGTGTGTGTGTGTGTGTGAGACAGGAGAATGTTCTTTAACAATTGAGACTCGACCAATTGAGCTAACCCTCAGGGTTGTCTTACACATACATGCCCACATGCATTGACACACACATAGGGGTATTTTGGAATCTGCATAAATAATTTTGTTACAATGTGCAATCCAATTAATTGACACACATTATTTGGCATTTTCCCATAGATATTTTTCATAATTTGCAATATCATCAATAACGAATATGCATGCCATATTTAAAAACTTGGTTAAAAATAGCAATATTATATTTGGAAAAGTAATTATTCCTTGGTTTATTTAGCTCAAATTACTAGTTTTGTAATTTTTAACTCTAACATCAATTTAGCCAACTAACTTAACCCATATATAGAAAAAGACAATAAACGTTGTTGTTTTAGGAATCCATAGAAATGACCATGCATTATTAATGCATGCACATTATTTGTACATAAATTATTAACTATGAAAAACGCCATCAGGAAAGGAAATATTTAGCACTATAACCTTCTTGTAAGGACATAAGACCTCTTTTCCTCTTCTAACCATAGTTAAGGCCCCTTAGACCTACCCCCCTTATGGAAAACCACCCAATGGTATATGGAATACTAATTGGATCTGAAAATACCCACAAAGAGGGCCTGTTCCACGGTTAGAGGAATTTGGTGAATTCTCTTCATCCTATTTGATAATATTTAAGAATCCTAGAACCATCAATATGATGTAGAACCAACTAATGATGGCTCCATGCTACTCCTAAGCTAAAGATATCATTGAAAAGTATTATTTTATGTTTAAAACTATATTTTATGATATTTGAGTTTGAGAATGTTTATTAAATTCTTAAACCCATTGTTATCCTTGTCTCATAATTTTAAAGACCTAGATACCCATTAATCTCATTGAAAACATCACAATTTCCCTTATCCCTTAGCATTCCACCTACTATAAAAACATCCCCAATAAATGGAATGGAAAATGGATTGGATTATGGGTTCTTGGTGTTTTTCATGGAAATTTATCCTAAGAAAATTCATTTATTGTATGGTGTGTAATACCTAAAATCCCCATTCAAGTCATGTTAATACCAAAAACGACTTTTAGTTAGTAATAAATGGAATGGATTGTGGGTTCTTGGTGTTTTTCATGGAAATTTATCCTAAGAAAATTCATTTATTGTATGGTGTGTAATACCTAAAATCCCCATTCGAGTCATGTTAATACCAAAAACGACTTTAATACTAACTAAAATGTAAAAATGATGTATGACATAACAAATATATGCACATATAGCTACATAATTCTTTAAAATTATGAATTTAATACTAATTAAACATACATAATGGTATTTCACACATAAAAGTAAAAGCAAATCCAACATTATGTTTATCTCTAGAAAAAGCCCATATAAAGCTGAAAATATTGAGTTATATTGTTATCATTATATTTGTGTGTTTGAATAGACCCTCTAATATCACTAAGAGTAATTAAATATATATAATGGTATTTAACACATAAAATAAAAATCAAATGCACCATCATGTTAAACTATAGAAAAAACCCATATAAAGCCCAAAATATTGAGTTATAATGTTATTGTTATATTGGTGTATCTGAGTCGAATTTATAGTTGCATTGAGATGTGCTCTACAAGCCTAACATGGGAACATGTTGTAGTGGTTATAAGTAAAATTTTAGATAATGAGTTATATTTATATTATCATACTAGTTTGCTTGATGAGAACTTGTAATTTTCAGAGGCATTGTACAATCCAATATAGGGGAGATGCCTTAGCAGTGGTTAACGAGTTTAAAAATTGAAATGTGAACTTAATTAAAAAATAATAAAAATAATAAACTGATTCAACTGAGTTTCTTTTAATGTAAATTTTATTTTATTAATAAAATTACAAACAGTTTTTTTATTAAAAAGATCACAACATGAATATCACATTAACATGAATTTAGATAATAATGGTTCATATTCATAATCATAAATTCAGTTAATAACATATAAAAAATTAATACTTAAAGTACACTATTTTTCTAACCTATCTCGATATAAATCAATGCTATTCATATCACATTACAAAATTAATATAAAAAATTATAATATATGTCAATGAAAAATGCAAGTGCATATATGTAACTATATCTAGGTTTTGATAAAACTAAAAATAGTAATATTTCTATATAATGAGATGTGAATTTTTGTAGAAGTATAAATAATATTATTAATAATTAGCATAGATCTATCTTAATTTCAAATCTACCAAGCAATGAGGGGAATCAAATCTCTGAGAGTGCAAACTTCCTCGACTTTAAACCAAATGATTTTCATCTTGAGATATTTTATCCTGTCAACCTTGGTAGATAAAAATTAATATAAATCTATAATAAATTTAATGTTATATATATATATATTATATATATATAAAATAATCTCATTTGTGTTTCTGCACTAATTAATTGTAAAATGAATTTTCTTGTTTATTTGTATTCATTCGTATTCACTATGTTACTCCATAACACTTGTATGGAAGCCTACAATCATATGGCTTTTAGAATTCAATCAAGAGATTTTATAATTTTCATTATAAAAATTTTTATAGGAAATTTTATAATGATGAAACACACTAGTTGGTTCGAAACGCGTCGACAATGGTCTTTTTCATGTGATTTACGCCGAAGCTCTTCTTACAAAAAAGACTAAGGTAACTTATTAAAGTATAGATGGTAAAAATTTCAAATTATGATTTCTTTTTCTTTCAAAAATATAATCTTTTACTGATCCTTAAATCAATTTTAAATGAGTCGTGCTAGAATTTTTGCTTTAATTTCCTTTAAGGATGTCTTATATAGAGAAATTTTATGGTGACTAAAGAGAAATATGATTTTATAGGTGGAAAAGAAAATCATCTCGATGACAATCAAAATTGAATATATAATTTATTTATTTAGTTTTAGTTACTTTATCTATCTCTAAAGTTACTATAAAATTACATTATTTCACGCGCATATCAAAATATCTTATTTATAGCTAACAATGAGAGTGAAATATTTTTAGCACATCTCCTACACACCAAATAAGTTTTTATGTTTATTTTAAAAGGGACACTATAAATTCCATGTTGAGTACAGGAAGAATGGCATATCGTCATCATAGTGAGTTATAAAGGGAACATCTTGGAAAAATAATTATGTGGATAGATGTCCCAATGAATGTTGGTACATTACTTTTTCTTTTAATCATAATCTTTATCATATGGAAATCTTTATCACATGGTCATCAATGAAAGATGGTGGCATATTTTGGTCATCTTCTCTTCAACACATGGAATTTCAAATTTCATCTACCTTGTCTTTTTAAATCTATGTTTACCATTTCCACACCTACATAATACATGTATGAAGTTGTCATGTAAATTTTTGAATGACAAATGACAACAAGTAAATCAAGCCTGTTAATTTTGAAAGGGGGGAAATCATGCCATCTAGATGGATTAACCACATTTACTCTGACATTGAAAAATTAATGAATTACGCATCTCCCACTTATTAAGGAAGAAATTTAAATTCTTTAATTTCAATTATTTTATTTTTGTAAAAATATTTTATTTAAGCTAACCATTAAAATAATTTATTTATGATCAAATCTCTCTCATTCTCTCCTTCTCTCCTCTCCTCTCTCTCTCTATCTATATATATATATATATATATAATATAGTTATATATAAATATATATATATATCATATTATGTAATATATATGTATACTATATATATTATTATATATATTATATTATATATATATATATTATTATATATAATATAATAAATTATATATATATATATATATTATTTGCACGATTTTACTCATTTACAATACATTTATATAGTTGAACTTAGATCCAACTACTTCTAACCTTAGACATAAGAATTGATAAAATCTCTCAACTATCTCATAAAAATATCAAACCAATTCCAAACTCACAATGGAAGTCATGGAAGCATCATTTCCAAGCCCCTCCCTTAATGATTACATGGAAATCATTGAAAACACACATTACAACCATAAGAATGATTTATGTCTCATTGGTCTTCATCAACACTCACATCCACTCTAGAATCTCGCAAACATTTCTCTTCCTTCACAACTTAATCTTTAAGTTGTCACTTGAACTCCATTAAAAACATAAATTTCTCTAACCATCATTGACAAACTTTGTATAATTGACACTTCTCGTTTATCCCAAAGAATAACCTAGATATTGAATATCTCTATGGGCAAGCTTCCATCCTAGTAGTATGCATAGAAATACATACTTATAGTTATATAGGTAAGATGTTATGTATTGAGCTTATTTAGCAGTCAACCATAAAACTGAAATTTTAAAATACAAAAATTTACACACACACACGAATAACCTATAACTGATGTTCTTGAAGCTTGAAGCAAAACAAGACCCATTAGCATATAACATACTTACATAATTAAATTAGAAATATGTTATCTTGGGACGAAAGAACATTGATAACCACTAATTTGAACTATGATACTCTATTAAATAATTAGTTATATAATATAACATATTTGCAATGAATCAAAATCATATACAACTAATTACTTATCACTCGCTACCACTCCTTTTACCACATGCACACCATACAATAAGACTACATGTAATATGAAATGTTGCAAAAACATCCTAGTTTGCATCTGTAATGCTCCAAACCCTTTAACTTGAGCAAAACATGAAGGTCACTATAATCATGGTCTGTAATCGAATCGACCACTATTTCCATTCACCATCTTTTGAAGCTAGAATATCATAGATTTGTCATCTCAATTTATTTTGGAGAAGATAACCCATTCATAGATTAGCTACTGTTGAATTAAGTAATCTCACTGTAACAACCTTGGTTAAAAGCACATTTAAAAATATATAATACCACAGTTGATGGGACACATATTCCATGTTGAATGGTGGGAAAGAAATCCTAGTGGATGTTCATTTTGGTTATTATGGGTAAAGGAAATAAGAAATGGCAATGGAAAATGATTTGGAAAGGAAAAATGACATTTTGGGCACTTTTATTTATGAAAATAATGGAAATTATGAGAAAGGGAAGGTGAAAGGTCACAGGTTGCATGTGAGGAGGAAAATGAAGGAAAATAATGGAAAATGAAGAAAATAGAGGAAAAGGCTTTTGAGGATTAGTGGGTAAGATTTTTCTCAGGTTTTCCATTGGATCAAGAAGCTACAACAATATTCTTTGTAGGTATCGATTTACATGTGTATTTTCCTTGATAGATTTGGCATGCATGGTATTCCATGTGGTTATTTTCTGTTATGACATGGGATTTTCTACGTCTAAAAATGTTTTCAACCTAGCCCTTCCATTTCTGGATAGCCATGGTGTGATGGGGTTCTCATGTGAACATAATTGTGCAATTACGCCTCGTTGATCTTTATTTAGAAGCTTTGTTAGGCTGTTAAAGTGATTATCCTTCAAGGTTTCCCTTTAATACCCCTCAATTCAACTTCTTTTCCTTCCCCAAAAACTTTCAAGAAAAGTTCTTGAAAATTAAAAGCTATTGTACCCAAAGATTGTAGCCATTTGACTCCTAGTAAAACATCAACACCATCCATTGAAATGGAAAGCATTGGGCTATTAAATACATATTCTCCCATGGATAGCTTGATTTTGTGGCACTTTCCAGAGAAATTTATGGTTCCTCCACTTGCAACCATCACTTGACACTCTGGTGCTGGATATAGGAAGCAATTCAATTCCTTGGCTATCTTACAATGAATAAAAATATGGGTACTACCCGAATCAATCAACACTATTACCTTTTTATTCTTTATATGTCCTTCTTTCTTGATAGTTTGAAGAGTGGTAATTTCATCCAGTGCATTACAAGATATGGTGGGATTCATATCTTGATGCTCGATGTGATCTTTCAATTCTTGAACATTTTTCTTCTTGATATGTCCTTCTATATTGATAGTTTGAGGAATGGTAATTTTGGCCAATGGATTACAAGATATGGTCAGATTCATTTCTTCTTTCTTGATGTGATATTTCACTTCTTGAACCTTTTTCTTCTTGATTTGTCCTTCTATCTTGATGGTTTGAGGAGTGGTAATTCCAGCCAATGCATTACAAGATATGGTCACATTCATTTCTTCTTTATCTAGGCTTTGTTCCTGGAGTATATCCTCTTCTTTTGACCTTTCTTGCTCCTTTTCTTCTTCCTCTTCACAATCTATGTAGAATAATGTCTTCTCAGCACACTTATGACCTTTAGTGTATTTGCTATCACACAATTGTAACAAAGCCCTTTTTCTCTTTTTTCTTCCAATTGTTGTGGTGTAAACCTTGTAGGTTGTGGAAGGCTAGGGGAAAAAACACTTCCATAATTATAGTCGTGAGTGGTCGGATTCCTTGTTTCTATAATTTCGCTTTCAATTTGTCTTGCCAACTTGAATCCCTTCTCCAATGAATCAGGTTCCCAAAGACAAACTTCGTGTTGAATGTTATCCTTTAAATTCCCTATGAAGACATCAACCATTTTCTTCTCTGGAATATCATTTACCGTTATATTTCATTTTGGAAGTCCTCAATGGTCTCTGTCATTGACCCTTTTGTTTGAGATTTATTAATTGGTTAAGAAGGGTTTTCTCTTGAAACGAAAGCGTTTATACCATAAATATTGATTTGGTCTAAATAATTAGATGAAATACATATCTTTTGTAACAGTGGTACACCATGTAGATCAAAATATTTCTCCATCTGTAGTATCCAATTTACTGGATCCTTGCCATCAAACTTCCTAATCTCGCTTTTTCTTCATTTCAGGAGCTCGACCTTGAAATGACTGTAAATCCGTATTTTCAGATCTTTAAGTTTTGAAATTTTGTTCTGTAATATCCCTCTAAGTCCTATTTCTAACTCTGCAATTCTGATTGCAATTGGATTCTTGAAGAAAGATATATTCCCCATCTCCCGCGATGACCTAATTATAGACTAGTTTAGTAGAGTCAACTTGTATTGTGTGCCACATGTCATTGTTTCAACCTTAGGTTCAGAACATTACACCTAAACAAAACATAGTCCGTTCTCTTTCTGTAATTTCTTACGAAATTTCAATTTGATGCTTAGAGAAAAATTTATGATGATTTTCCCAAGGTCACCTATTTAGGATGTAATTCGGGAATCTACAAAATCCCTAACTTCCTCAAATCATATATCAGAAAATATAGCAAACCAAGATCTAAAATTTGGAACCAAGTTTTAGACAGATTTCTAACAAATGAGTTTTTTGTTTAGCTTTTGAAACTTCGTAGCAAAATTGTTATAGCGAAAATTCCACGATGGCTTGTTTTAGATGAAATTCTGGAGCTTGCAAAAACACTAAATTCCTTAAATCATATCTCTGAAAATATAGTGAGACAAGATCTGAGATTCGGACCCAAGGTTTAGTGCGATTTCATCTCAAATGGGTTTTTTTTTCGCTTCTGAAACATTGCATAAAATAATTTATAGCGAAAATTCCATGATGGCATGTTTGGAGTAGTGAAACAATAGAATACAATGCTTTGATACCAAATGTTAGGAAACCAGCTCACAAAAAAATAGAAAAGATAGATGAACACCTTAGAAATAAGTCTCTTCGAGGGGGAAACCTCCTTTACATTACATAAATGAACAATTCTTAGATGATACAAATGACAAGACCTCCTTTCTATATATGGGAGTCTAAGGGGTCATAATATAATCAGAGCCGACATAACAATAATAATGTAAGAGCACGATAATAACAATAGTGGGCTTCTATGGGGCACAATAATAACAATATGGGGACTACATGGCCATAACAATATAATAAGGGGGTTGTATTAATAACAATAAGGGGTTACAATAGTAGTATAGGTACCTAACAATCATCAATTCATAACTTCTGCAGTTGCGCTCATCATGCCCTACTGACCTACAAAATTTGCAGAACAGTTGTTGTGGGGTTTGTACAAAATTCTGCAGTAAATGATAGTTATGCATCATATGTTTTCCTACTACAAGATATATAGCACACCACAACACGGGCCCCGCGCTTGGTCCTACTTGAGCTTCCGGCCTCAAAGGCATTGGTGTCTCTCCTGCAATGTAATTCGCAATGACCGGGCAATGGCCCTTGTCATGCCACCGACCCTTGCATTTCAGGCACCATACTTCTTTGCGCACCTCCAGTTGAACTATCCTATCCTACTTCAAGCTCTTCATTTCAATGCAAATATTTTTCAATTGCACATGGATCTATTGAACCCCCTGATTCAGATCTTGCATCGACATCTCATGTAGTCTCATTACAATCTCCAAGGCCTCTACCTAAGTTGTTATCTTCTGCTGTGATAGCACAAACGTTAGATGTGGTAGGAGTGAAGCCACAAACCATTCACGGCGTTGTCCATCTGTTAAGTTCATATTAGCTTCATGGATTTTACACTTCAATCTCTGATCTAATTCCCAAGGTGTCTCACTTAGTTTCATTGTGATTTCCTTGAATGCCACAATCGATTGTGCATCATATTTAGGCCTACTAAACTCTTTATTCAACACGGTCTGGATGTCCACCACCCTAACATTTGGGTTATCATTAGATTACTTGATGTACCAGGTTAGTGTGCTATCCTGCAAAGCACTAATCAGTATTGCCTTGTTTGTGTGATCATTTGTAACACCCTAAGCTTCCCATACAACTTTCACAACGAACCAAAACTAGTCTGTGTTCTCATTTCCCAAGTGTTTAAACAAACGTAGCTTCACTGAATTTGCCATATTGAACTGTAGTGGAGGTGGAGGTGGTATGGGTGAAGTTGTAGGTGATGGTGGTGAGTTTGGAGGTGTTGTGGGTAGAGGTGGTAGTCATAGGTAACCTTGTATTATTAACTAAATAGCACTTTGCAGAAAAGCCTACGCTACTCCCTCTTTGTCACCTCATGGAGGTGAAATCAATGGACTATATTCAGGACCTTTTCTTCCTTCATTCCTCTAATTATTTCCGCTTCGCATAGACCCGGACATCAAGGTAGCTACATAACCCATTTTTCGCACAATAACATTTTAATCTAGGTATTCAAAGACTTCAAGTACTTACCTCACGGACCCTTGAAGAAGTGCCGCTTCACCTCACTGTAGCTGACTGAGGTATCGACTACGAATTTAGTCACAAATCCTCCTATGATGTGATCGAGCCAATGATTGACAATGTAGGCGATATTATCCTCAGAGGCTTCCAATATTTGTACTAAATCCAGGGTCCAAGTAATAGGACCGTCAAGTCTCCACCCTCTTTGGCTATCTGCTAGCTTCACAATCCATTCGTATAGCTCAACCAAAAAGGAACAGAAAAAGATCTCATGGATCTCTGTGTATAGGTACATGTCTAACCACTATTCCTTTGTCAGCCATGGATTTCTATTTTCCTACACCATGAATTTGTGGATCTTCCTATCCAACTAGTCTTTGATCTCTTTTGTAGTTGGATTCTAGTGATATGACATCACACCTCTTATGCAGATTCCGGTCCAGATAATGGAACCATTTGTTGGCTTGGTGGGGCCTGACCTAGGTTCAACATTAGTTAACCAAAAAAATCCCTACACTACTGCCCTTTTGGCATCAGCACACGGAGCACAGACTGAAGTATTGCCCAAAGAAGTATGGAGGGATGCTAGAACCAAGTTTTTGCCCCCTAAGATGGTCGTGATGTCGATTTATTCCTCCTATTCTTGCTTTCACGCAAGTCGTTAAGTTCTAGGGCTCTGTCTGCTTAGCCCTTTATTCTGCCCTTCAGTACCTCCGTGAAGGCGTAAGATTGGCCTTCTTGCAGCCCTAACCTACGGTACAGGAACTTTCGCACTGCTAAAGTAGCATATAGAACAGGTTTCTAGGTTATCCTTAAGTGTCTACTTATCTTATTAAACAACCATAGTTAGCACCGCATAAACAAATATCCTTAATTGTGTTCAATTATCCAATGTAATTACATACATTCGGGCATCACATAAACATTATAAATGAAATTCATACATGATATGACAAGATGAATTAACAAGAAATACAACACAGAATTTGTAGAATGCTTCTCTTTATTGATATCTTCAAATGATTATGGACTCTATCCACCTTACGCACACAGCTGCAGGGGTCCGTGCACTCAGCTATGGAATTGTACCCTAGGCCTCTTCACACTCAGCTACAGAGCCCCTACCTACACTAAGACCTGAAACTTAGACTTCTCTCCTTATCACTCAAGACTTCTTTTACCACCCATGACTCATCTCCACTACATAGAGCGAGCTTACTTAGCTCTTTTTATACAATCCCATGGTCTTTGGACCATGGGTAGACCTTTACAGTCGACTTTACTTTACAAAATTAAGGGAAGAGAACCCTTTATGGATCATGACACCTTCGCACTCCACGACCACAAAATGCGAAGACTTTACAACTTTATTACAAAATTCAACCAAAAACATGGGCTTTTAGCCCCAAAACTGTCCTTAGGGGATCTCGTTCCCAACATTATGGAAGCACGAGGATATAATGGGGACTTTCTCCCAAAAAAAGAAAAAAAAATATTACATGCCCCATCGCAATGGGGATATTCTCTATATAAATCTTTGATCCAACTAGTGACGTTTTTAATAAGAAACAATTTTTTGCACGTAAAACTTTGGAATATGGCATACACTTGTAAAGACATAGCTATTCTCGCTTCCCTGGGTTTTGGAGCTATATCAAGAAATACGAAGATCTTCTGTTTATATATGATTGGACACACATGAATTAATATGTTTCCATATAGTTCATCTATTGAACATTAAATATGCATGTTAGAAGTTCTCCAAGATCGGCATTTGGAAGTGAAATGTGCATGTCTAGAGTTGGTCCTTCAGGCCAAATGTTGTCCTGTAAAACTAGTCAGGTTCAAGAAAGTCGGGCTCATTGTTTGTGTGAGGACATAAGACCCCTAACCACAACTAGTTGGAAGTCGGGCCTCTTAACTCTATTGATTGTGTTTCTATGAGGATTTAAGACTCGGACCTCAACTAGTCTTTGATAATGTACTAGTTAGCCATGCCTTTTTGACTTCTTCACTTATTATTTTAAAAATATGAACACTAGGATATTAGGTATATATTTTTTATTATTTTATTTTTTATTAATCTATTTCAATAATTTAAAATTATTAAAAAAATAAGATCTAAATTTTATTTAAGATAATATAAAATTCGATAAATAAATCTTTGTATGGATTCTAATTTATATAAATATAATTTTTATATAAATATAAATTGCTTAGTGGATTTTTCTAATTTTATAGATTTTTTAATAATTATAAATAATTGTGTCCGAGTTTTAAGAATGAATCATGTATAATTTTTTTCATTCAAATAGAGTTAATATATGTCATTTAATAAAAACTTAATTTAGTTATATTTAAGTTAATATTTTAATTAAATGTCATAGATTAAATTCATGTTGAATCGAAAATAATTACACATTAATACCTTTGAAAAATTTTAAATTTCAACCATTATATATATAATTATAATTTTATATACATAAAATTTAGTCTAACTATTTAATAATATTAATATTTAATTAAAAAATGTATAATTATGTTATTCCAAATTTTTAGTCAAAATATATTAGAATATTAAAATTTAATTATTACATGGTAAAATAATATTTTCTATTTATATATAGTAAAATTAAATATTTTTTGGATAAGCATGAAATATTGTTAAATAAGTAAAATACAACAAAACTAATAACTAGAAGTAATGAATGAAATGTTAGTTTTATAACATTATTAGAACTTTTAAGTAACTGATTTGAAGAAGTTAAAAAAAATAAGATGATATTTTTGTTTATTAATTTAAAAGTAAAGGAAATAATATTTTTATGTTAAAATTATTAGGATATTTTGAAAAATAAATTTTTATTAAGTAATAATTAAAAAGAAAAAAAACCTTTATTAAAAACTTGAAATAAATAGCTTTTATTAAAAACATTAAAATGGTATTATCGTTTTAATAAATATTTTTTTATAAATTTTATTAATAAAAATTTGTTTTATTTCAAATAATTCTATTTTCACATATACTATTTCAACTAAATAAACTAAAATGACATAATTCATATATGAAAATAGGCAATGATATACCACTATGATACATGAGCTAAACCACCCCTCTAGGTGCTAAAGCCCTGAGTCAAGTTTCCTTTTCACTGAAAAAACCCCTAGTTGCTTCCATGACATGTGTATGCATGTGACTAGGACCCTCAATTCGATCCCATTATACTTGCAAGGGAGAGAGAGCAATCATTTTCAGCCAGTTCTATGCGGCCCATAGATTGTGATATTTAAGTCACTTTTTCAGGGCTAGTCCCCAACCACTACCCGAGACTTGATGAGACTTTCCAAGATAATAAATGACACCAAATCAACGCATCTAAGACAAAACTTGATCAAGTACTTCACCAAACCAAGCCCAATCATGACATGAATTTTGTCAAACATGTCACAAATATGCATTCTACCAGTCATAATAACAAATATGAGCATATGGGTGTCATACATATCTGAGAACCACTAATATGAATTGATGTCTTATCACATTAGTTGCATTATAATCTATTAGGCCACATATTCATTTTTCATTCATTTACAAATCAAAACATGATGACATCCATACATCATCACTATCATAAAACATGGTTATAACCATCAAATATCCATAGATATATCAATGAGGAAATAACTATTAAAGCCACATAATATTAAGTACCTTTATCCATGAATATACCAAGAGAAGAATATATTATTAACATATGGAAAATGAATCCAGGTCTAGGTTTTCCATGTACCACCCGATCATAGACTGGGTTGAACCAAATCTCTCTTTCAGCCAGTCACGCCCATTCCATATTCCAAGCATGAATGTGAGATCTTATGGAATAAACCAACATAAACCAAACGAGGGCTTATAGAGGCCAAACCACCTCAACCCTTAACCAGTGATTCCACCTCACGGTCAGACATCACTAACCATCACTAGATCGGTCTCTACCTAAGCTATTTAGGGGTCCAGAGTGTTTGTTCCAACTCAGCTTCCAAGAGTACTAATACCGGCCTCAAGAGTGTTTTCCCAACAAAGGCTCCATGACTAGTAACTCAACCCATAGTTGTTGTCAGGCTCGAGAGCATTTTTCCAACCAAGGCTTCAGGACTAGTAACTCAGCCCAACAAGGGCTCTAGAGTGTTTTTCCAAACAATTCTTCCAGGACTAGTAACTTAACCCAAGTTATTACAGGGCTTCTAGACCGTTTTTCCAACCAAGGCTTATAGGACTAGTAACTCAACCCAAGTTGTTCCAAAAATTCCAAAGCATTTTTCCAACCAAAGCTCCTAGACCCAATAACTCAACCCATAGACAAAGGAAGATGAGCACCAACCAAGAAAAAAATATACAACCCACAACACCATGTCTATCTAGGAAATGGCAAGGCTAGGAAAAACCATTGTCTATCGAGGCAATCCTCCATGCCAATGACATCTCATATCCAAGAAACCACATGCATATGCCATGCATGTCAAAACTAATAAGGAACCCATACATGAAACTCAATACCTGAAAAGAAATCTAGTCGTAGTTGTTGATCCCAATATCCTCTTACACTTTCCTACTTTCCTTTGTCTTCCTGCTCTAAATCCCAATTATGCCACACTCCTCCAAGAGTGCTCTAAGAAACTCTAAGTTTCCAAGAGTATGAGAGAGAGAGACATGATATAAGCTAGATCATTGAAAACATATCAAAAATCTTTCCCAATGATCCTCAGAAGCCTTTTTATTAATGGGGCCTCTAATTTCATCAATTTTCCATTATTTTCCTTAATTTTACTGCTAATAGGCAACCTCTGACCTTTCACCTTCCTTTTCTCCTAATTTCCATCGATTTAAAAAATAAAATGTTAATTAATGCCACTTTACCTTTCCAAATCCTTTTCCATTGCCTTTGCCAATTTCCTTCAGCCATAATAATCAAAATGAACACCCCCTCTAGGATGTTTTACCAACCATTCAACATGGAATATGTGTCTCATGGCCTTGGTCTTATGTATTTTTTACATGATTTTTTACCAAGGATTTTACAACGAGCTCACAAGCATAGAGATACTAGAACCTTCCAAAAAAAGATAAGAGACTAAAAATTACATAAGAGGACCAGAAAATTAAATGCAACCCAACATAAAGGAGTCAAAATGCATAGATTACTTAAAATTTGTATGTGAATCAAAATCAATGGCACAAGTCTGCAACAACAATAAAAAAAATATCTTAGAAGTACCTAGAAAGGGGAAGATATCCAAAAAAATTAAATGCAAGTCAACATGATAAGATAAGAATCTGTGGCTATGAAAAATAAAATGTTGGAAACATACATAACAAGTTAACAAAAACCAATATATGGGGTGAAATAAGCCAAAAAAAAATAAAATTAAGCTATAGGTTGAAAAAATCAAACCTAGAAAACAAAACCTCATGGAATTTTTGAAAGTAAGAAGAATGCAAAGTCATGAAAGAAGGAAGTGAGTTTAGTATCAGTGTAATGAGGCTTTGTCGCCAAGATATGACCGCCCATTTTGTCTCTCAGGAAATCAAGAGACCGTTAAGCCATCAAGAAAATGCTCAACAAGAATCAACCCTAACTAATAATTTTTTTATTAATTATTAACTATTAATTTGACGCCCTAAAAATATTCAATCATATAACATTCCATCGGATCATGTAGACCGATACACATTGGTAGTTGGGGGAGTTATTCTCAAATGGAAACTTTTTATCGTGTAAAATGGAAAATAATATATTTTTGTGTGCGCATGTGTGTGTGTGTGTGTGTGAGACAGGAGAATGTTCTTTAACAATTGAGACTCGACCAATTGAGCTAACCCTCAGGGTTGTCTTACACATACATGCCCACATGCATTGACACACACATAGGGGTATTTTGGAATCTGCATAAATAATTTTGTTACAATGTGCAATCCAATTAATTGACACACATTATTTGGCATTTTCCCATAGATATTTTTCATAATTTGCAATATCATCAATAACGAATATGCATGCCATATTTAAAAACTTGGTTAAAAATAGCAATATTATATTTGGAAAAGTAATTATTCCTTGGTTTATTTAGCTCAAATTACTAGTTTTGTAATTTTTAACTCTAACATCAATTTAGCCAACTAACTTAACCCATATATAGAAAAAGACAATAAACGTTGTTGTTTTAGGAATCCATAGAAATGACCATGCATTATTAATGCATGCACATTATTTGTACATAAATTATTAACTATGAAAAACGCCATCAGGAAAGGAAATATTTAGCACTATAACCTTCTTGTAAGGACATAAGACCTCTTTTCCTCTTCTAACCATAGTTAAGGCCCCTTAGACCTACCCCCCTTATGGAAAACCACCCAATGGTATATGGAATACTAATTGGATCTGAAAATACCCACAAAGAGGGCCTGTTCCACGGTTAGAGGAATTTGGTGAATTCTCTTCATCCTATTTGATAATATTTAAGAATCCTAGAACCATCAATATGATGTAGAACCAACTAATGATGGCTCCATGCTACTCCTAAGCTAAAGATATCATTGAAAAGTATTATTTTATGTTTAAAACTATATTTTATGATATTTGAGTTTGAGAATGTTTATTAAATTCTTAAACCCATTGTTATCCTTGTCTCATAATTTTAAAGACCTAGATACCCATTAATCTCATTGAAAACATCACAATTTCCCTTATCCCTTAGCATTCCACCTACTATAAAAACATCCCCAATAAATGGAATGGAAAATGGATTGGATTATGGGTTCTTGGTGTTTTTCATGGAAATTTATCCTAAGAAAATTCATTTATTGTATGGTGTGTAATACCTAAAATCCCCATTCAAGTCATGTTAATACCAAAAACGACTTTTAGTTAGTAATAAATGGAATGGATTGTGGGTTCTTGGTGTTTTTCATGGAAATTTATCCTAAGAAAATTCATTTATTGTATGGTGTGTAATACCTAAAATCCCCATTCGAGTCATGTTAATACCAAAAACGACTTTAATACTAACTAAAATGTAAAAATGATGTATGACATAACAAATATATGCACATATAGCTACATAATTCTTTAAAATTATGAATTTAATACTAATTAAACATACATAATGGTATTTCACACATAAAAGTAAAAGCAAATCCAACATTATGTTTATCTCTAGAAAAAGCCCATATAAAGCTGAAAATATTGAGTTATATTGTTATCATTATATTTGTGTGTTTGAATAGACCCTCTAATATCACTAAGAGTAATTAAATATATATAATGGTATTTAACACATAAAATAAAAATCAAATGCACCATCATGTTAAACTATAGAAAAAACCCATATAAAGCCCAAAATATTGAGTTATAATGTTATTGTTATATTGGTGTATCTGAGTCGAATTTATAGTTGCATTGAGATGTGCTCTACAAGCCTAACATGGGAACATGTTGTAGTGGTTATAAGTAAAATTTTAGATAATGAGTTATATTTATATTATCATACTAGTTTGCTTGATGAGAACTTGTAATTTTCAGAGGCATTGTACAATCCAATATAGGGGAGATGCCTTAGCAGTGGTTAACGAGTTTAAAAATTGAAATGTGAACTTAATTAAAAAATAATAAAAATAATAAACTGATTCAACTGAGTTTCTTTTAATGTAAATTTTATTTTATTAATAAAATTACAAACAATTTTTTTATTAAAAAGATCACAACATGAATATCACATTAACATGAATTTAGATAATAATGGTTCATATTCGTAATCATAAATTCAGTTAATAACATATAAAAAATTAATACTTAAAGTACACTATTTTTCTAACCTATCTCGATATAAATCAATGCTATTCATATCACATTACAAAATTAATATAAAAAATTATAATATATGTCAATGAAAAATGCAAGTGCATATATGTAACTATATCTAGGTTTTGATAAAACTAAAAATAGTAATATTTCTATATAATGAGATGTGAATTTTTGTAGAAGTATAAATAATATTATTAATAATTAGCATAGATCTATCTTAATTTCAAATCTACCAAGCAATGAGGGGAATCAAATCTCTGAGAGTGCAAACTTTTCCTCGACTCTTAAACTCAAAAGTGATTTTCATCTTGAGATATTTTTATCCCTGTCAACCCTTGGTAGATAAAACTAATAAAAATCTATTGATAAATTTAATTGTTTTTATATATATATATATGATATATTATATAATATATATATATATATTATATATTATATATATATATAATAGTGGATATATTCATCTTGTGTTTTCTGCGTAATATTTTGAAAATGAATTTCTTTTTTTATTTGTATTCATTCGTATTCACTATGTTACTCCATAACACTTGTATGGAAGCCTACAATCATATGGCTTTTAGAATTCAATCAAGAGATTTTATAATTTTCATTATAAAAATTTTTATAGGAAATTTTATAATGATGAAACACACTAGTTGGTTCGAAACGCGTCGACAATGGTCTTTTTCATGTGATTTACGCCGAAGCTCTTCTTACAAAAAAGACTAAGGTAACTTATTAAAGTATAGATGGTAAAAATTTCAAATTATGATTTCTTTTTCTTTCGAAAATATAATCTTTTACTGATCCTTAAATCAATTTTAAATGAGTCGTGCTAGAATTTTTGCTTTAATTTCCTTTAAGGATGTCTTATATAGAGAAATTTTATGGTGACTAAAGAGAAATATGATTTTATAGGTGGAAAAGAAAATCATCTCGATGACAATCAAAATTGAATATATAATTTATTTATTTAGTTTTAGTTACTTTATCTATCTCTAAAGTTACTATAAAATTACATTATTTCACGCGCATATCAAAATATCTTATTTATAGCTAACAATGAGAGTGAAATATTTTTAGCACATCTCCTACACACCAAATAAGTTTTTATGTTTATTTTAAAAGGGACACTATAAATTCCATGTTGAGTACAGGAAGAATGGCATATCGTCATCATAGTGAGTTATAAAGGGAACATCTTGGAAAAATAATTATGTGGATAGATGTCCCAATGAATGTTGGTACATTACTTTTTCTTTTAATCATAATCTTTATCATATGGAAATCTTTATCACATGGTCATCAATGAAAGATGGTGGCATATTTTGGTCATCTTCTCTTCAACACATGGAATTTCAAATTTCATCTACCTTGTCTTTTTAAATCTATGTTTACCATTTCCACACCTACATAATACATGTATGAAGTTGTCATGTAAATTTTTGAATGACAAATGACAACAAGTAAATCAACCCTGTTAATTTTGAAAGGGGGGAAATCATGCCATCTAGATAGATTAACCACATTTACTCTGACATTGAAAAATTAATGAATTACGCATCTCCCACTTATTAAGGAAGAAATTGAAATTCTTTAATTTCAATTATTTTATTTTTGTAAAAATATTTTATTTAAGCTAACCATTAAAATAATTTATTTATGATCAAATCTCTCTCTCTCTCTCTCTTCTCTCTCTTATTATATATATATATATGTATAGTATATGTATATGTATGTATGATGTATAGTATATGTATATTGAATATATAATAATATATAATTATATAATTTATTATATATATATATATATATATAAAATAATTATATAATATATTATTATTGCACGATTTTTACTCATTTACAATACATTTATATAGTTGAACTTAGATCCAACTACTTCTAACCTTAGACATAAGAATTGATAAAATCTCTCAACTATCTCATAAAAATATCAAACCAATTCCAAAGTCACAATGGAAGCCATGGAAGCATCATTTCCAAGCCCCTCCCTTAATGATTACATGGAAATCATTGAAAACACACATTACAACCATAAGAATGATTTATGTCTCATTGGTCTTCATCAACACTCACATCCACTCTAGAATCTCGCAAACATTTCTCTTCCTTCACAACTTAATCTTTAAGTTGTCACTTGAACTCCATTTAAAACATAAATTTCTCTAACCATCATTGACAAACTTTGTATAATTGACACTTCTCGTCTATCCCAAAGAATAACCTAGATATTGAATATCTCTATGGGCAAGCTTCCATCCTAGTAGTATGCATAGAAATACATACTTATAGTTATATAGGTAAGATGTTATGTATTGAGCTTATTTAGCAGTCAACCATAAAACTGAAATTTTAAAATACAAAAATTTACACACACACACGAATAACCTATAACTGATGTTCTTGAAGCTTGAAGCAAAACAAGACCCATTAGCATATAACATACTTACATAATTAAATTAGAAATATGTTATCTTGGGACGGAAGAACATTGATAACCACTAATTTGAACTATGATACTCTATTAAATAATTAGTTATATAATATAACATATTTGCAATGAATCAAAATCATATACAACTAATTACTTATCACTCGCTACCACTCCTTTTACCACATGCACACCATACAATAAGACTACATGTAATATGAAATGTTGCAAAAACATCCTAGTTTGCATCTGTAATGCTCCAAACCCTTTAACTTGAGCAAAACATGAAGGTCACTGTAATCATGGTCTGTAATCAAATCAACCACTATTTCCATTCACCATCTTTTGAAGCTAGAATATCATAGATTTGTCATCTCAATTTATTTTGGAGAAGATAACCCATTCATAGATTAGCTACTGTTGAATTAAATAATCTCACTGTAACAACCTTGGTTAAAAGCACATTTAAAAATATATAATACCACAGTTGATGGGACACATATTCCATGTTGAATGGTGGGAAAGAAATCCTAGTGGATGTTCATTTTGGTTATTATGGGTAAAGGAAATAAGAAATGGCAATGGAAAATGATTTGGAAAGGAAAAATGACATTTTGGGCACTTTTATTTATGAAAATAATGGAAATTATGAGAAAGGGAAGGTGAAAGGTCATAGGTTGCATGTGAGGAGGAAAATGAAGGAAAATAATGGAAAATGAAGAAAATAGAGGAAAAGGCTTTTGAGGATTAGTGGGTAAGATTTTTCTCAGGTTTTCCATTGGATCAAGAAGCTACAACAATATTCTTTGTAGGCATCGATTTACATGTGTATTTTCCTTGATAGATTTGGCATGCATGGTATTCCATGTGGTTATTTTCTGTTATGACATGGGATTTTCTACGTCTGAAAATGTTTTCAACCTAGCCCTTCCATTTCTGGATAGCCATGGTGTGATGGGGTTCTCATGTTTTGGTTGACCTAGATTATCAAATGGATTCGAGGCTGAGTGACGTGGATCTCTAAATGATAGAGAACATGGACTAGTGGTCCCTGAACCAGACTGCGGATCATGGTAAAGTCATTGACCTGGTGAACCTAAGCAAGATTGTGGGTTGCAGTAAATCCATGCTTTTGTTGCCTTGGTCGGCCTACGAATCCTTGCTGGTGAATTGCAGGATATATGGTAAATTGTAAAGGTGGTTTCCCTTCATTATGCCTAGGAGTCTTGGTTGGTGAATGTCTAGATATACAGTAAATCCTAGAGGGTGGGGTCTCATTTTAGGGTCGAGTGATCCATGGATCAGACTGTGGATTACTGTAAAGCCTGAGAGACTAGGAGATGGGAAAAATCCTGACAGTGTAGGTGGAAAAATTTGGTGTATCCATGCTTGTTTGGCCTAGTGATCTAGTGGAGATCATGGTAAATCCTGTGATTACATGTTCATTCTGTTGGCCTAGTGATCTGGGATGAATACTAGTAAAGTCTAGTTTCTATTGATGAGGATGAGGTAATTTAGTCTTAAGATTCCCTGGTTGGTTCTTTTGCTCTGAGACACACATTCATGCTTGGATTATGGCATGGGGGTGAATGGTTGAAGATATATTTAGCTCAACCATTCCATGGTTTGGTGGAACATTGTAGTCCCATCCCAGGTTTGGATTTCGCATCATTAAAATGAGGTTATTTCTCCTTGTATTTCTTTGAGTATTATACTAGTTTATATGTGGATCATATGGCCATAATTTCATTGGTATTTTGTTTCTATTATGTTGGTTATGTATATGTTTTATGGAAATGGGTATGTATGGATTTCATCATGTTTTTACTTGTAAATGAATTGAAAATGTATCTATGATCTAATAGATGATAATGCAATGAATGATATGAGTGAAAAATCGTTCTTAGTGATTATGAGATATGTATGAGATCCCTATGATTAAATATGTTGTTTATACCTATAGATTACATATTTGTGATATGTTTGACGAAACTTCTATCATGGCTGGTAGGGGTCTGGTTAAGGGCTTGTTCAAGCATTTACCTTTGCATCATTGTTTCCCTGTTATCTTATCGATATGAAGGTGTCATTCAAATTATTGGGAGTGACCTAGGCTCTCAGCCTGATAAAGTGGCTCGAATCCTAGGGACGTTGACACAACACTGAGAAAAGTAGTCCCTAGATGTTGGCATGTCTTGTGAAGAGAGAATCCAAAGTCTCTCGGACGCTGGCATGTGCATAAAATGGGAGCGTCCAGAGGTCAAGAGGTCTAAACCTTAGTAGAACTCAGGGGCTAGTTAGCAGAAAGGTTGGGATGGTTGTTAGGAGTCCTATTGCTAATGTTGAAGGTATGTATGGTGTGTTTCCATGAGTTCCACTTCCTTAACATGACTTAGGTAGTCGAATCATATGATAGTAGCCTCTTGTAACATGTTTACTACGGTTGGCTGATTACTTGGGTACATGTGGGAGGAGGGTGTTACAGAGTGGTATCAGAGCATGGTTCATGCCTTAGACTGCATGGGTGGTGTGCATTCATATTATTTCAATATGTGTTTCTTATTCTTGTAGTTCATGTTCTTGTTGCATTTGCATGGTGTTGGTCATAGTTGTAGTGATGTTGCCATGTGAAGGTTGATGGTGTTGTTGTGGGATGTGTCGTCATGAATGTATGATTGTATATGCAGTTTTTATGCATATCGGTGTCTATATGTTGTTATGCATGAACAGTAAGGTCATTGTATACAATTAGGTTATCATAATAATATTGGTATGTTATTATGCCAATTTGTTAGCTAAGATAGAGCAAGAGATGTAGATCATCAAAGTGAAGTTGAAACATTGGACCTTGAGGCAAGAGCATGTCATCATATAGGTTTGGATCTTGGACATGTAGGTATGTTAGTTAATGGATTGTTATATGCATTAGGGTTATATACATTAGTCTTATGTACATGTCTATTGATGTTATGGTTACATACATGGTAGATGCTCCTTGATTAGTGTAGTCATATGCACATGTGTCAGATAGTCATGGGTTGTAGTAACCTATGGTTATATGCATTTATATTGTTATTTTATGTTAGATAACATGATGATTATATTATATGTTCTTGATGAGTATGTTATAGGTTGTTGTTATATGATAGTTAGGTTGATGATTATGTTATAAGTTGTGAATGAGCATGATATATAACTTCTTGTTGCTATATGCTAGTAACTTGATGATTAGGGCTATTACATTAATATCTTGATGTTATATGTATCATACTAGGTTGGATTGGTCGATGTGAATGGCTAGGGTTATGAAATTTAGGTATGAGTTAGTATGTTTTAATATTATGTCATACTAATCTAGATTGACTGTGAAGACGTGATTATTATGTATGGATGATAAATGTTTATGATCTTATGATGTGGACATGTTAGCTAGTGACTATTATGGACATCATGACTTTATTTGTGGTTGAGACGATATGTTGTGAAGTTATATCATGCTAATCTAGATTGGTTGTGCAAACAAAATTGTCTCCTTTGAGATACATTAAGGTATGAACTTGCTTATGTCATCTAATTTGTGCCTGACTATTTGATTATGATGTCTATTTGGTGTTTATTATGTCATCTAATTGATTTATTTAACATGGTATGTTTTCAAGTTGGTTGAATGTTTGTCGAATTTCATAATATGAGTATGTGTTCGAATGATCTTGTTTTAAGATGGTTTTACCAATACATATGTGTTGAGACAGTTGATATATACTTCAGTGTAGTAGGTGATAGTTATAGCATTATGTCTAATTACTATGAGTTCACTATAGATTATGACATGATTGCTAGTCTCAATAAGATTGATTTCAAATTGATAGATATGATTGTCTTGATATTTGGAACATGTGGTTGAAATGTGTGAGAAGTTGTAGGAAACATGCTTGGTATTAGCGTGACAAGGTAACAATTGATGTGTTTATATAACTAATAGTTGGGTGATGTGACAACACATAAGTAAGCCTCGATTCCAATGAAAAATAAAGGTAGATGAAACGAATTGGGTAAGAATTCCATTGCCTATGTTTCAAAACCATAATTCCAAATGAATGAGTTCTTTATATACATGAAGTCTTCTTAACCCTAATCTTGTCTAAACTTATGTAGGTATTTGATATATTCATGGACATGTATTTGATAGGTATAACAGCTGGTGTCTAATTATAGCTAGATATGTCAAATGAATTGGAGTCCCTTGAGAGATGGCATGGATTTGTTCAGTTGCAAGACATCATGCTTGGGATAATAGGGTAAGGTAACTAGTGTATTGTTATGTTTATTTATGCACTAATAGTTATGTGTTGATGGCAGTATGATGCAAGGGATTGCATGGAAAATAGACTAGCATGAAATCTTGAAGAAGGATCATGTTGAGGTTTCCCTTCGAAGAACTAGGAACCATGGGGATTGAGTCATGGTGTATATTGTTAGTCTTCTGATTTGGTCTTTTCTGATTTTATTGTGCTTGATTTGCAATTTTGTTATGTCTAGTGCATGATCATGCCACTTTGTTTATGGTGTTGTATTGTTATTATTTTTCATGATTTTATTCTTGCTTGTTTCTTGTGCTTGACTGTTAAGTTTGGAGTCTTGGGAATTAGTTGAGAAACAGGAAACCTAGTGGAGCTTGGAGAGAGCTGAATGAAATCCAATAGGAAATGTAAGAATGAGATGAAATCGGTGCATGTATAAAGGAAGTTGAAGAAAAGAGTATGATAGCAAGTTGGACTAGTTAGGTCCATTGGTGTAAATAAACGATGATAGGATAGTCATGAGAAAGCTAATGGAGAAAGGTAAGGTGAATAGATTTGAGGCATCATATGCCTTGCTATGTTGGGATCTATTGTTCTCAATGTTGCACATGCATTGCACGGATAAAGGAAGTTCTCTTAACCTTGACCTTATGATATCTAGTAATTATGTTATGATCATGATTATGATGATGTTTATATATGTATAAATGTATGTATGTACGTATGTCATGTTTAACAAGGTCATCATGGATAATGGTTATTTAAGGCTAATGTTTATATGTATATATGTATGTATGTATGTATGTTGTTGCCTGATAGGGTTGTCAATGATCATTCTTGTGGAGGAATGATTGGTTATGTAGGTGAATGATGTTTATGGTTTATGAGGAATCAAGCAGGAAGAGTAGTCATGCAAAATATACCATGCGAGTATCATGTGGATAAGAATTGATATTATGTGATCATACTTTCCTATTTTTATGTTATGAGAGGCTATGCCGAGGGATACATCAGCAAAATGAAAGAAATATGGTTTGTGAGATGTTGGGACAACCATAAGTAATACACTGGAAGAAAGGTTGTTTGGTAAAGACAGTTTGGTTTTGGATGTGTGGTACTATTGTTGTGCATATGTTGTGTATATTGTACATGTTGCATCTGTGATGTTGTGCGCATGCGGTTTTGTGTATATATAGAGTGTGTACATGCTGTTTATGCAATGTTATGTATATGGTGGTACAAATAGTGTTGTGCAAATATAGCATATACAATGTTGGGTATAAATGGTGTTATGTACATGTTGTATATGTGGTGTTATGTACATATGGTGTTGTGTGCATGGTTTTACAAGTGGTGTTGTGAGCATGTGGTGTCATGTACATGTTGTACATGTGGTGTTGTGTGCATGTGGTGTTGTTTACATGTCATGCATGTGATGCTATGTACATGTCGTGCATATGGTAGTGTGTACACAGTGTACATTTGGTGTGGTGTACATGTGGCATTGTGTAAGCATTGTGCAGGGGATGCCATGTACTTGTGATGTTGTGCATATGTTGTTTAGGTGGTGATTTGTACAGGTGGTAGTGTGTACATGTTGTACATATAGTACTGGTGTTCATGTCGTGTTGTGAGCATCTTGTACATGTTGTGTTGTAGGCATGCGATACTATGTATGTGCATTGTGTAGTTATGATATCCTGACAGGCGTATTCATCGTGTTGTACTTTGTGTATGTATCTGTATTGTGTGGTGTTGTACACCAGATGTAGGAGTATGTATGAGTTGTATGTGAGGGGTAGGTGCATGTATTACATGGTGTTGTATGTTGTGTGGTGGTATGTGTCTGATGCACACTATGTGTATGTGCACATGGTTGAGGAAAAGGCACTGGGTATTTGTCGAGTGTGGCAACCTATCCAGTGTGCATATGAAATAAAGACAAAGGTGGAAGCTAAGGATTGATTAAAGGATAAGTATCAGTATTTTATTTTAGTTTTATTATGCATGTGATTTATGATTTTGGTCTAGGATGATTACAAGTGATCTATGATTTTTTTTGTTTTTTTTTTTTTTTTTATGATGGTTACATGTGATTTATGATTTTGATTTATGATGGTTGTGTTTTGAGCTAACTTGATGTACATGATGATTTGGTTAAAGATGCTAGTTTGACCTATTGTTACAAGAAGTAAATAGGATTTCAAGTGTACCTTATTGAAGAGCCACCAATGAGGTATGATTTCAAGTTATTTCAATTTATTCTAAATCTAATGGCAGTTATGTGCTTGGTACAAGAAAGCATGAAATGTTGAGTTGGGTGGTTGAAATTGACTACAAGAATTTGCAACAACAAAAGGAATTGGAAAATGCAGCAGTATGCTGGTAAAGTATTTAGGAGTAGGGCCACTACACGACACTAGTACACAATAGCATCCATTGATTGCCATGAACATGCTATGAATGATATGATGGTTTTAAGGCAGGAATATGCCTTGGTTTTCGTATCTTCTGATGCAAGGAACTCTTGCCAAGGGATGGATTTCCCAGGATGGGGGTGCCAGCGAAACTTGGAAGGTGAGTGACCAGATTTCCCGAGGGACTATGTAGTGTTAGGATCCCATATTGTCTATTTCCGACCTTATATTTTGTCATAATATTACCCTTTTCAACCCATATTTGAAAACCCTTGCTAGCGTTTTGACTCAATCATTCTAAAGGTATACAATAACTCTTCTCATTGCTATATGTTTAATTATTTAACACATAATCATGCTATCTTTATAATTGATCCTTGAAGTTGACTGAGTTGCTAAACAATTGTTGAAACTGCCTAAAGTTGGCAGGACTATATTTTGCAGTTGCTGAAACAGTGGGAACATCATGAATCTCGAAGCTAAAATAGCGAGGACATCATGCAAATCTCAAGGAGACAGTTGAGATTTGTGTACCAGATTTGCAACAACAAAGGAACCTGATCGATCATTGAAGAAACTGTTACATTGATCGTAACGTTCATAATCTAAATTATTGTAACAACATTCTGTTAACGGGAAATGATTTCCCTATTTTTGTACAAAGGGTTGAACTAGAATCTATAACGAAAATCTTTTGTAATAGATGTCTCCTCTCTAAACATGAGATATCTACATTAGAAAGGGGATCCACGGAGGGTGAACAAGATGTAAGACAAGGATTGTAGTTGAAGAAACGAGGCTGAATCTTTTCTGTAATATGGTATATTGACGGATGAATAAAGTTTTGCTCTGAGTATTTTATCTTAGTTTCCGTGTCCTGGGGAATTTTGTGAGAAGGACAGGGCCCACCTTCATTACAAGATTCACCCATTCCCTTTTTGTTGTGTGTTATGTGTGATTTCTGTTCATACCTTGTTCACGAGTACTGCTTCTAATGTTATTTTACTTTTGCTAAAACTTTTTTTCTCTTTTAATCGATTGATGATGTTACATGAGTGCCTCACTGGTGATTACGATTTACAGAGTGAATTGGTGAACTTGATAACCGAGGCAGGTGCTGAATGTTCCTACTCTGGGGATAGGGTCCTGATCCTTTGTTACAGGACAACCATTGTTTTCTTTTGCAGATTTACTCTTTTTAATTAATTATCCATTTCTTATTCGATTCCTGCAATAGAGTATAACTGCTGCAACACAGAGTAAAGGTTTAACAGAGTGTGATTTATTTATACTACAGCTTTTTAATGCTATTAAAATTGAGTACATACAGTATGTAGTCACCTTTGAAATAATCGGACTTTCCCGGGTTGACAATTTATGTGGCACTCCACTATTTAATTAACAAGCAATTAAAGTGACCAACATTTTGGCACTGTTGTCGGGGAAGGCGACCGAAGATTTTAAAATCATTAACGATTTTCTTTTAGATGTACAGGATGCATGGAAGGACACAGGAAAGCTAACCCTACAGGCGGCAGGGGCCAAGGCAGAGGAGGAAGGAAAACTTTCATTGATGACATTATTTCAAAAGCTGAAGCATCTCAGAAGATAAGTTCTCGGAGGCCACAGACTTCGCACCCTCTCGAGATGGATTATGAAACGGAGGGAGTGTTGGGACCGAAAAGGGTCAAAGAGACAGTAGAACAAATCGAGGAATCAGTGGAAGATATTGAAGAGCCGATAGAAGACATTGAAGTTGAAGAACCAATAGAAGATATTGAAGTTGAGGAACCAGTTCAAGACATTGAAAGCCCTACAAAAAGCGCTGAAGACTGAGCAAGTGAGACAGGGGAACAACCAATGGACGGAAACAATGAAGGACTTGTTGGTGGAGGACGAAGAGAAGGAGGAGGAGAAAACTCCCTTTCCACCTTGGAATTCCCTATTGGAGATCTTCCTAGAGGGGCAACTCCTATGAAGAACATCCCACTCTCAGCCCTACCTAATTTCCATGGTTTATCATCTGAATACCCTGATGAATTTCTGTTTGAATTTGATATATTATGTAGGAGCTATGATTATGTTACTAATTCTCAAAAGTTAAAGTTATTTCCAGCAACATTAAATGGAAATGCACTAAGGTGGTTTATGAGCATGGGAAGACATGTGATCACAACATGGGATCAAATGAAAGAAAAATTCTTGGCTAAATACCAGGACTACTGCCAAACAAGAGAAAGGAAGGAGGAATTATTTAAGATGGTTTAGAGGGAGGACAAGAACCTGGAGGACTTCGTGGAAAGACTACAATATAATTTGTAGTGGTATGATCATCCGAATATGAGTAAGGATATTCTTAAGTCAATACTGTTAAAAGGGGTACGAGATGATTGTTTAGATATGTTGAATATGCTTGGAAAAAGGGATATATCTAAGGAATCATATGACAAGATTGTCAACCTCTGTAAGAGATGTTCAAGAGGAGCAGCAAGTAGGCCAAAAAGAAAAGATAGTACATACTCGAGAGTCTGAAATAGGTAACTTACTTGAAGAATTTAAAACTGAAATGTTAAGCTATTTTGCTTCACAAATTGATACCTTGTAGATTAAAAAGAAATAGACAGAAGCAGAAGCTGCTTTGGCTATTTTCTGCTCTAAATGCAGAGAAAAACACCCACTAAGGGAATGCCCACTGGACAAGGTACCAATTTGCACTATTTGTGAGAAGGACTATGAGACTCAACAATGCCCTTCTTTACTAGGAATAAAAGTAGCACTGCAACCAGCTGAAGAAGAATCTGAAGCAGTGTACTTGTTTACATAGAGAAGGAAATGGCAACCATGAGGACAAGGTATGAATTCTAATATGCCATTTAATCGTTGGAATAATCATCCTCCTTTTCAAGCAAATTACCTGCCCTTGAATCAAATGCAATACCCACACTTCAACCAAATGAATTTCCCACCCATGCAGCAACCAAATCCTCCTTTTGTTGATCCTACAATATGGAATCCCTGGGCTCTACAACAGTTTTATTTTAATCAATGGAACCCAAAATGGACAGCTCAACAAATCCCATTTCCAAACCAATTTCCCCAGTATCATCAATCTCTCTCCTTGCCATCAAATGCTCCACCGAATAATCAGACAATGAGACCCCAGCTGCCTATGCAACCAAACCCCAACCCTAATAACAATAAATATCTGCAGGTAATTGATATTCAAAACCAGCCTAGTTTCCCTATGCAATGTAATGATATTCGTTTGCGCTCTGGGAGAATAGTTGAACGCATTATTGATGACATTACTTCTTCTGACTCTGATAAAGAGGAAACAGGAAAAGAAAAGTCATCTAATAGCAATGCTGAAACAATTGAATCATCCTCTAATAAAACTGGTGAAGCAACAGAGCCACCATTCTCTGAATGTCTGGCTCTTACCAAAACACTTGAGCCACCTGCTTTTAATCTTTTAGGAGAATTGCCGAATTTGTATGTTAAAATTCCACTCTTACAAGCACTAAGAGATGTACCAATTGATGCTAGAACTGTTAGAGATATTTTCATTAAGAAACCTAGAAGAAAAGCTAAAGATCCCCACACAGTCCATGTGATGGGTGATCTAGCTGCTCTAATGTCAGGAAAAACCTCTCCTGTGAAATATGGTGACCTTGGTCACCCTACGGTCACAGTACATGTTGGAAAAACTTTTGTTTCTAGAGTTCTAGTAGATCTAGGTCCTGCAATAAACATTACGACACTTGAAACAGCACAGTTATTATAGTTAAAGAATATAATTAGGGAAACCCCAACCATTCTAGAACTAGCGGACCGCTCCACAATCAAACCTCAAGGAGTCATTGAAGACCTAATAATTTCAGTCAAATCTTGGAACTACCCAGCTGATGTTTTTGTATTGCAGACTAAAACAAAATTGGGGGGTCATCCATTGATTTTAGGGAGACCTTGGCTGGCTACAGCAGATGCCTTCATCAGCTGTAGATCAAGTTCAATGACAATTTCTAACGGATCTTAAACCAAGTAGCTTACTCTTTACCCTCATGCTACACCTATGATTAATAATGATAACTTTGTATGGTTAGATTATGAGGATGATGAGACCCAACCCATCTTGACTGTCGGACAAGCCCTAACTTTTAAAGATTCAACCGAGGATGAATTAATTAGCAATTTTATTTCTGAACCTTCTTCAGTTAACTCTGAAATACATGATCGTTTAACTGCAATCTTGGAACCTAAATCCCAGCAAAACCTTAGAACTGAAAATTTATCTCAGACATTAGCGGATATCTCCTCCATAATTATAACAGTAGAAATCGAGCCTAGCAAAACATTAAATATAAACCCTAACCTAACAGATGCTAAAACACAACAGTTAATTAAGTTACTTCATGACAATAAAGAAGCATTCGCATGGGATTACACAGACATGAAGGGAATCTCTCCTGAATTATGTACTCATCGTATTTATATAAAAGAGGGATCTCACCCAGTCTGTCAATCCCAAGGATGAATGAATCCCATTTTAAGGGAATTGTGAAGGAAGAAATTCAAAAATCGCTGAATGCAGGATTTATATATCCTATATCTGATAGCGAATGGGTTTCTCCATTAGTAATTGTACCTAAGAAAAATGGGAAATGGAGAGTGTGTGTAGATTATAGAGCTCTAAATAAGGCCACTCAGAAAGATCATTTCCCCTTACCATTTATTGATCAGGTACTAGACAATTTGGCATGAAAGAGATTCTTTTCCTTTTTGGATGGATTTAGTGGATATAATCAGATCAATATTGCACCCCAAGACCAAGACAAGACCAATTTTACTAGTCCATGGGGGACTTTTGCCTATAGAGTTCTCCCATTTGGACTATGTAATGCCCCAACAACATTTCAAAGAGTAGTGATAGGGATTTTTTCTCATATGCTTAATGATTCCTTAGAAATATTTATGGATGAATTTACTCCTTATGGTGTGAGTTTTGAAGATGCATTACAAAACCTTGAGAAAGTACTTAAACGATGCATAGAAGCACATCTTGCATTAAGTATTGAAAAATGCCATATGATGATGAATCAAGGAATTGTATTGGGACAGTTCATCTCATTCCTAGGAATTCATGTTGATTCAGCTAAAGTACAGGTAATTCAAACTCTTTCTATCCCTAAAACACAAACTGATGTAAGAAGTTTTTTAGGACATGCTGGATATTATGGAAGATTTATCAAGGATTTTTTTGAAATAGCTTCTCCTTTGTTTATGTTACTTATGAAAAATGCTGAATTTAAGTGGACTCATGGTTGTCAAAAAGCATTTGATGAACTTAAACATCAATTGTCTACAACTCCCATTTTAAGAGGACCTGACTGGGCACTCCCCTTTCATATATTCTCTGATGCTTCAGATACTACAATTGGAGCTATCTTGGGTTAAGAAGAAGACAATCTTCCTTATGCTATCTATTTTATTAGTAAAAATATGACCCCTGCTGAACTTAATTACACAGTTACCGAGAAAGAATCTTTAGTAGTCATTTATGTTATTAATAAGTTTCGACATTATATTATCGGTTACACTACTTTTGTTCATACTGATCACTCGACCATTAATTATTTAATCAACAAATCAATTATAAATGCTTGAGTTACCAGATGTTTATTATTATTGCAAGAATTTGATATCACAATTGTAGATCAACGAGGTAAAGAAAATGTAATTGCTAATTTCCTTTCTTGGTTAAAAACTGATGAAAACACTCTAGTAGATGATTCCTTTCCTGATGAATATTTATTTGCAGTATCTTCTCACTCACCTTGGTATGCATATATTGCCAATTATTTAGTTTTAGGGAAGCTACCATCACACCTATCACACAGAGAGAAAAGAAAGATCGTTCAGCAAAGTGCTAGGTACAGCTGGATAAGCAGGTGTCTTTTTGACACAGGAATCGATCAGGAAATTCGTAGATGCATCAGAGAAGATGAAGTTTATGATATATTGAAGGCTTGTCATGATGGCCCTTGTGGAGGGCATTTTGCTGATAAAAGAAAAACACACAAAATTCTTAGAATGGGTTATTATTGGCCCTCACTTTACAAGGATGCAAAGAAATATGTTAGGGCCTGTGACAGCTGTCCGAGAATCGGCCAGCCTAATCATAGTGATGAAATGCCACTAAACCCCCAAGTAATACTTGAACCTTTTAAAATATGGGCGCTAGATTTTATAGGTCCCATCAACCCTCCATCCAATCAAAGAGTTTATATACTGGTTTGCACATATTATATGACTAAATGGGTGGAAGCTAAGGCACTTCTTAGAGCTAATGAAGAATCAGTTTTAACCTTTTTATTTGAATAAATATTTGTTAGGTTTGGATTACCTAGAGAGCTAGTCACAGATGGAGGACCTTCTTTCAACTCTCATGGCTTTAAAGATACACTTCAGAAATATCACATTAAGCATAAAATGACTACGCCTTATCACCACCAGGCCAATGGGCAGGTGGAAAGTACGAATAAAGTCATAGAAGCCATTTTAACAAAAACAATAAAGGAGAATAGGAAGTATTGGTTTGAAAGGTTGCCTGAAGCATTATGGGCTTACAGAACTACTTGGAGGAACACTGCAGGTTTTTCACCTTATGAATTAGTTTATGGTAAAAGTGTTGTTTTTCCTGTGGAATTTGAAATCAAAACCTTAAGGACTGTTTTAGCTGTTAACCTTGACTTGACTGATGCACAAACAACTAGGTTGTAGTAGCTTCAGGAATTGGATGAAAAGAGGTTGGATGTCATCCATCAAACAACTATGATACAACAAAAAAGAACCAGGTGGCATGACAAAACCATTAAGCATAAGCAGTTCCAAAAAGGTAATTGGGCTCTACTGTATGACTCCCGTTTTGAAAATTTTCAAGGTAAATTAAGAACAAGGTGGCTAGGACCTTATGAAGTAGATGCTGTTTTCCCAAATGGAACAGTCAGACTCCTAACAATTGATGATTCCAGAACACCATTGTTAGTGAATGCGTATTGACTCTGTTTGTATTAGCAACCTATTTCTAAAGAGGATTTCAAAGCCACTTGCATGACAGACATACATTATGCCTTTTTGGGGGAACCTACTATCCCTCAATGCACTTAGTTTTTCTGTTTATATATTTATTCTTCTTAGATTAAATTTCTTAACTAATAATCCCTGTCAAGGGTTGCCATGTTACAATTAACTATTTTGCAGATCTTAGCTTTGGAGGATGGCTGAGAAGAAAAATTGTAATACGGGAAGGACTAAGCTTTTGCTTGGGAAACTTTGCCATGTCACTTCAGATCATAATTCATTCCCTCTTACATCCTTTCACCGACATTTTCCCACCATTTTCTGTTGCTGAAAAACCATTTCATGTCGCTGAAACACCATCTTCCATTGCTGAAACACCATTTCCCGTTGCTCAAACACCAATTCCCAGTGCTTAAACACTAATCTTTTCTATTTTTTCTAAGAAGCACCAATTTCCCCATTTCTGTTCCTGAGAATGAACCATTACTCCGATGGATACATATCACTCTTCATTAAAGGAATCAGCCATTCATCCTGATAATTATGTTCCTTCACTATTACTTCTTGTGAATAAAGAAAACCTTGTGTAAAAAAAACCCTCATGCTTTACAAACCCTTTTTTATAATTATCATCGATCTATTAATGACGAGATAATACTTTTCATGCAAAAACCAAAGGTAAATGTAAAGGTATGCGTGTTTAGGTGTGAATACTAAATTCTAGTTAATGAGAAGATATTGATATGATTGCCGAAATTTTCGTACCTTCAACCATATCATTCAGCCGCAGTTGGTGGGGAATACCGAAATATTGTAATCATTACATGATACGCCAATTACCATCATTTCTTACTTCTCGCAGTAGTGTCTAGTCAACCCGTCTGTACCTTATTGTGTCATAACTTCATTTGCAATGTTCTACTCTGTTTCGAACTTGGCAACTCGGCTCTGCATTTTGTATTTTGCCTAAACCAGTAACTATGGGAGGAAATGCTGTTAGACATGAACTTGGCTCAATGGCATTATTGGAACTTTACCAGGAGGCATACCAAATCTTTCTACAAGCAGGATGGGTGGATTACTTCAGAAGACTTCCAGATTTTGATTCACAGCAGGTTCTAGAATTTGCATGCAATTTGAGGGAAGGATACTCCACTGTCCAAGGGGTGCGAATTCCAGTAATAGAGGAGGACATAGCGCAAGTTTTGAGACTACCAACCAATGGTACTCATTGGTTCAGTAGGAAACACCTCATTCTCAATGCACAGCAAGATTTTATGTTACTAGGGGAGCGCGTCGAATCCAAACGCAGGGGTGTTGCACTTCGATCACTACCACCGCCATGGCCAAAGGTTACATAATTTGTTAAGAATTATTTCACCTGCAAGGTATGTTATCAAGTAGTCTAACAACACGAATTTGTGTTATTAAATCATTTGAGGCATGGTCGTTTAATAAATATGCCCTATTATCTGCTTGGCTGTCTAAAAAATATGGCACATTATACCATGAACGCAAGGCACCAACTCCTCTCCCTCACGCACCATTGTTTGGTTCAGCTCTTAATAAACAAAGGCTTTGCCCTGCATAATCCACCTCCCCTTAATAACCCTCCCCAGCAAGCTGAAGAAAATTCTCAGCAATCCGAAGAAAATCCCCAGCAAGCTGAAGAAAATTCCCAGCAATCCGAAGAAAATTACCAGTAAGCCGAAGAAAATTCTCAGCAATCCGAAGAAAATCCCGAGCAAGTCGAAGAAAATTCCTAGCTATCTGAAGAAAATCCCCAACCTATTGCTGAAATCCTTCAACCAGCAGAGGAAAACTTCCAGCAAGCTACCGAAAATCAGCAACCAGCAGCTGAAAGACCCCAATTAAGCACTGAAAATCCGCAGCAGACCCCACCCCTTAATGAAGCTGAATCTTCCACTCACATGGTCCATATCCCCACTGATGATTCGGATGACAATACCCCCATCATTATGCTTAAAAGGAAAAGATAACATAAAGTTGCAACCCCACTAAAGAGAAGAATGAGGGCCTCAGTTAAGGAAGCCACTATTTCTGATAATCCCCCTACCCTAAGGAAAAGTGCTTGGAAGAGAAAAACCATTGTTTTTCCTGCTTCCTTACCACAGCGATGAACAAGGTTGTTTGCAGCAACTGAGGCCATTACCTCCAATTCCCCACCTATCATTCTAAAATCCCGTATTCCGCCTAGTCCTGAATCCTCACCTCGAGGTGCTGAAATGCAGAGTGTTCACGATTTTGTGACATCATTTTTCTCAAAAGAGGCAGCTGCTCCACAAGAACCAGCTACCGATTCATCTAAAGTAGACACCCAAGACGATGTAGGGTATGTGGCCGATACACAAGAACCAGCCACTGACCCAACAGGTGATACACAAGAACCACCTGTTGGAAAACAAAAGGAAGACAACCTAGATGTGGCTGATACACAAGAACCAGCCACTGACCCAACAGGTGATACACAAGAACCACCTATTGTGGATGCAAATGATGAAGTTGACGCCGAACAACAATTCTCCCCTCCATTCGAACCAACAACTATAGAAGGCCTGGTTACTTTAGTCTCCTTTCATGAAGAAAATGAGTTTTTGAAATATGAAATTAAGGCTTATCAGCAAGAGTTAAAAAGGAATACCCTGCTGTTACACAAGAACCAGCAGGGTCTTCAAGGATTTTGGAGAAAGAAATAACCACCCCAGCCTACCCTAGTTGCTACAGAGAAGAAACCAGTACCAAAGTCTTTTAAAACTACGGCTACCCAGACTGAACCTCCATGTGTCAGCAATGCTTATAAACAGAATGAACTTCCATGTGTCAACAATGCTCACACATAGACTTCCAGTTTTCAAAAACTAAGTGACACATGGAAGATAGAGTATGAGCTCTCACAAGGAAAGGAATTTTAACAATAGAAGTAATTATGGCTCAACTATGCATATAGAAATTGGGAAGTTCTTGAACAGTCTCGGGCACAATACAAGGAAAACAAGAAACTAAAAACCAGACTCTCCCTCATCTTTGACTTGGTCCAGAGGTTACTTGCTATGAGGAAACCATCTTTTAACTATTCTGTGTTTTTGAGAGAACACTTAGCGTTCCTCCAAATAAAAGCAATCAAGGATGGAAGACCCCACTAGGTGTCTACACCTCAGCAATTTATTGAGACCTTCACAGAAGCACCAAATAGTGACTAGAACTTGATGTGTGAACTCTATCTTCACAATGAGGCTATGCCTGAAGATAGAAAGCTTACTTTAGTTCCTCTTGTTGGTGATATTCAAATAAGAGCCTTTATTTCTTTCTTGGCTAATTAGCTTACTTGGAAGAATGCTTTTATGTCAGCAACACACAACGAGGAGAACTATCTTCTCTGGATCCAAGCTGAGCCACAAAATGCAGTTGTTTTTATTGCCAAACATCAACGAATTCTATGAGAGCCAGGGATGACTGACCATATCAGGAAACTGTAGGAAACAATCATGGAAGACTGCCAATATTATGTGAAAACTAAAGCAGCTCTGGCTATAAAAGCAAATAATCTATTTTGGGAACACTGTCCTAAGGAGAGACGGGAATACCACCCTTATAATCCTCTCAATCTTCAGGCAACAATCTCATGAATACCTAATTATGTTAAATGCATTTGAAAATGTGATGAACAATGAATTGGTTACCACTTTCACTTCCCCCTCCTATGGCTACCTGGACAGCAATACAAGGCTCAGTCCAAATTGACAAAAAAGGATGAGCTGGAAGCATCGCAAAAACTTCAGAGTGTCCACGGATTTAGAGACATGGTTGACAACACTTTCTATACTTAATGCATAAGCAATCTACATTGTTCATCCCTATATTTCGACTCAGATTCAGAGTAGAAGTTGCATGCGGACATGCAACCCTTTCAGTTGGGGGGGATGTTAGGATCCCATATTGTCTATTTCCAACCTTATATTTTGTCATAATATTACCCTTTTCAACCCATATTTGAAAACCCTTGCTAGTGTTTTGACTAAATCACTCTAAAGGTATACAGTAACTCTTATCATTGATATATGTTTAATTATTTAACACATAATCATGTTACCTTTATAATTGATCCTTGAAGTTGACTGAGTTGCTGAACAATTTTTGAAACTGTCTAATGTTGGTAGGACTATATTTTGCAGTTGTTGAAACAACGCGAACAGCATGAATCTCAAAGCTGAATAACAAGGATAACATGCAAATCTCAAGGAGACAGTTGAGATTTGCGTACCAGATTTGCAACAACAAAGGAACCTGATCAATCATTGAAGAAACTGTTACATTGGTCGTAACGTTCATAATCTAAATTACTGTAACAACATTCTGTTTACGGGAACTAATTTCCCTATTTTTGTACAAAGGGTTGAACTAGAATCTATAATGAAAATATTTTGTAATAGATGTTTCCTCTATAAAGAGGACACATCTACATTAGAGAGGGGATCCATAGAGGGTGAACAAGTAACACAAGGATTGTAGTTGAAGAAACGAGACTGAATCTTTTCTGTAATATGGTATATTGACGGATGAATAATGTTTTGCTCAAAGTATTTTATCTTATTTTCCGTGTCCTGGGGAATCTTGTAAGAAGGAAAGGGCCCACCTTCATCACAAGATTCACCCATTCCCATCCTATTGTGTGTTACATGTGATTTCTATTCATACCTTGTTCATGAGTACTGCTTCTGATGTTATTTTACTTTTGCTAAAACTTTGTTTCTCTTTTAATCAATTGATGCTGTTACATGAGTGCCTCACCGGTGATTAGAATTTACAGAGTGAATTGGTGAACTAGATAATAGAGTCAGGTGCTGAATGTTCCTACTCTGGGGATGGGGTCCCGATCCTTTGTTACAGGACAACCATTGTTTTCTTTGAAAGATTTACTTTTTTTAATTAATTATCTATTTCTTATTCGATTCCTGCAATAGAGTATAACTACTACAACACAGAGTAAAGGTTTAACAAAGTGTGATTTATTTATACTACAACTTTTTAATGGTATTAAAATTGAGTACATACCGTATGTAGTCACCTTTGAAATAATTGGACTCTCCCGGGTTGACAATTTATGTGGAACTCGACTGTTTAATTAACAAGAAATTAAAGTGACCAACATGTAGCAGAGAAGGGAAGACCATGGATGGATTTATTTTGGTCACCAACATTGTCATATAGAATTAGATGCACAATGGGAGTACACCTTGGAACAACATGTCGGTAACTGTTCATTGAGAGGATAAGTGTCATAGGATTTGTTATATACATTTTTGGGCACTGCAACCCCAATCATACATGTCCATAAACCAAGGGCTTCTAAGTCCCTAAAAGTGTTGCTTGACGCCCTAAAGGAACAAGGTCGGCTGATTACATCATCTCCCATAAGTTCTCAATGGAAAACGACTCAGAACTGGTCAAAATTAAACCATACAGACTACTCAGTGCTAAGGGTGCAATGCATCACACCTACTACACATGGGAGGTGCGATGCATACTGAAAAGTCCTTCTACAGGGTGTGATGAGCGAGAATAGACAAGTGGTAGAGACAATTTTCTATGTGGATGATCAAGGAATCTTCTAGAAACTTCTCATATGACACTTGCCTCTCAGAATTTGCCCAAGGATGAGTAAGAGATCAATAAAATCTCCAAGTGGAACCAAGAATTATCAGTGGAATGACACTAATCAATAATCCAGAGTTGAATCACACCTCTGCAAATATCTATATATGGATCTCTCATCCCAGAGATCCAGAGGTTAGGGGCTGGAGTCTTGTATCTTGTAAGGAAGTGTTGTTGGTTTCCTGGTGCAATATCATAGTGTTGGGTGATCTAAGCTTTTCATGAGGTGGAGAAGGGCTTTCATGCTAGGAGGATGACACTGGGTCAGAACAATTGGTTGTAATCCTCTTTGCTATTTTTGATATTATTAGAGCTATTCAAGTTTTCCTCCACATTCTTGTATGTTAGATAATATATGCATTTGTGTGGTCAATATATATCTGGTCCTATATTGTTTATGATTGCAGATCTCTGTTGTTCGATAGTATTATGTTGCTTTGATTCCACAGGTTCTCTTTGAAGCTGGGTAAATGAAGAAGGAGCGGCAAATATCTATCAGAAGGGAGAGGAACCAAGCAAGAAACCAAACACAAGATTGAGGTTGATGTCCTTTGTTCCCCTGTTATCTACTTCTCATAAAGGAAAATGAAAGTAGTTTCGGTTTGTTTGTTTCTAAGATAGCTACCCATCTTAGTGGGACTAGCAGCTCCCAATGGACACTAGATTTCCTGATAACAAAATGGCGGCTCCGCTGGGGAACGAATAGCTTGTTTGCTTGTCTATATTTGTTTGTTTTATAAGCTTACAAATGGAGCCTGAAGTCAAGGCAGCTAGCCTTCGAACTACATCTGCTATGTAAGTGCAAAGTAGATCAATGCTGCTTCAGTCTATCTCTGGGTTTTGTTTATAAACTGAACAATCAATTTGCAAACATTCTAATTGCCTTGGTGGTGGCACTAGTAACCTCATTAGATCAAACCTTGTGATTTATATTTACTGAACATCACTTGCTCAGCCTAAATCCATGAACTGAGCTACAAACTGTGACCAAGAACCAAGTCGAAGTCTCGTCCCTAGACCATCGCACCTTCTCCTCTTGGGAATATGGATGCATTGCACCTCCCATGTGTAGTAGGTGCACTACATCACACTTTCCCTATGTTGCAGGTGCGCTGGTCTGACAAGACCTCTTCTGCTTCTAGATTTTGGTTTTTTGTTCACTCTCTTTAGCTTTATGCAGGGGTTTTGCTTTCTGTGATCAGTATACCACTATGGAAACCCCCTTCCTTTCCATTATTCCGCCTCCATTGTGCAAAGAACTATATATGTTTTTGTGTATTGTGCACCATTTTCAGTTCTCTTTTACAAAGAAGTAGCGTAATCGAACTGTCATTTCTTGATTTGGAAGTGTCGCAAGTGTCTTTTTCAGTCATAGAAGAGAATCCTATTGTTCTTGATGGTAGATTATATTGTTACTCTTGTATTTGATTTGAATTAGTATTTTTTAAAGTGTCAAAAACAATTTTCAATTTGAAATTGTAAAGTTTCGTCATTATCTTCCTTTTGTTTTGAAGAGAAATTTGTTAGTATTGTCGCTTTGAAAAGATAATTCAAATTTGTACTCAACATTATTTTTGTCATTCACACATTAAGAAAGCGGAAAACAAATACATGCATGTGGATTTTCATTTAGACTTCTTGTCGGTTTGATTTAGGGCAGTGCATCTAGTGTGTGCTCTACGCTCTATGTTGAAAGAATCTCATTTCACTTTCCTTAGTAGCTAGGATTTTCATTGCAAAAAGAAGATTAAATGATTGTTTATCATCTTAGATTGAATTTTAGGAATTATATATTTACATCATGCAGTGAACCTGAAAGGAAAATTTCTTAAGCAATATCAACTATAAAATAAATTCAATGGACATAAAAACACTTTGGAACCTAATGCACACCATCTAAAAGTCTAGGCTAGAGACGTATTCTGGAGTCGTAAAACCTGGTAACTATCGCTTTCATTGTTGGTTGGGTGATTCCTCCTCTTTGAGATGAAAAGTGCCAGTACGGACTTGTGCTCCCACGTACCATCGAGTATATATTGGGAGACAAAAATAGGCTTTATCCTTTATCCTTAGGAAGCCATGTCTGCCGCCCTATCGATCGCAATGTATTGAACACAACATTCGGGAAGATTGACTGCCGTACCGCAAAAAGTATTCTGCAGTTTTGCAATTGGTTTGGTAATCCCTCTGTCTAGATTTCCAGAGTAGTCTCTTTCATTCCTTTTCAGACTCCTTAAAGGAAAAGGTCCATCTGAGCACTTGTCACTTCAGGCTCATTAAAAATTGAAGGTGACTAGAGTTATCTTTTGTTTTTTCTCGACTCTTAAAAATTGAAAAAACAAGTTGTGTTAAAGTGTCTAAAAATCATTTAATTCAGAATCATTTTCCCCTATTATTTCAAGTTGATCGAGTAATCCGCAATCGTGGAAGAAAGTCAATCAAAACCCCGTTGTTCATAGACGCTTACGAGTCAACTGTCGTTGACTCCGGAAACGAAATTGTTCTGGACAAAGCGAACTTGTTTGACTAGATAGAAGTCCCCTAGGTTGGTTGGAGCAAGTACTCCAACATCCTCAGAGACTCCAGTTACTCCAAACATTTCTGGTATCCCTGCCTCTACATAAGAAATTTTGCAGCCACAAAAGGACATTACAACTGATCCTAGTGTGATGGTAAACACTTCTATTCCTGAACCGACTCCATCTACATCTAATTCGAAAGGTGTTACTCCCCAAACATCTGTCGCAGCAGAACCTATACCTTCTTCGGCACCAGAAATTTTTTACGGACCTGACGGTCTACGACTTCCACCCGGATTGATTGCCATAGAAGAGATTGTAGAAGATCCTCCATCTAATGCTCCATCACAATTTGGAGCTGGGATCACCCTATATCCTTATTCATTAGAAGTTAGTCTCCCACCATTTGAAGTTCCTGAAGAATCGCTAAGGAATATTTTGGATAGACTAAATTGTCTGAACAACTGTCGACATCTAGGACTGTGTCATCCAACATAGTACCGACAAAACTTCTTACTACTACTCCAACAATGTTTGCGGGCGTACCATCTATCCCAACTAGCTCTCAGTCACTGGATGGAGTCCATCTGGGGTCTTTTTCAACAGTATGCACTGTTCCCATTTGTTCTTCCGGAATAATATCTGGAATCTCTTATGTTGAGTGTCAACAAATTGATCCTTCACAGTGTCAATTTGGGCAATCCGGTCCCCAAAGGCAAATCATTCCTTTGAGCACTAGGTTACCACCGTATGGAGGGTATTATACCCTTTCATTGTCTCCTCTAGTAGAACAACCATACGAGAGTTCACAACAGAATTCAGGGTATGCTAGAATTACATCTAGCGGTTGGGTGTCCATACTGCCTCAATAACCAAGAGTTTTATACTCGATGCAACAAAATTTACCTGTGTCAAATATCCCCACTACGTCGGCTATCATGACAGTGTAGCAAGTACAAGCATTGCCTCTTGTGTGCGAACCTCAAGTTTCTCAGGTCGTAATACAATGACCTCTCGTCCCTGCGACGCAACCATAATCACCGACTAGTGGAATGACCTGGGTTCAAACAGGGACCATTACCCCACATCTTGGTCAAACAGTCAGTACTAGGCAACAACTCATGGCTTCACAACCATGGCTGGTACACTATTAACAACCGTAATTCCAAGAAGCTTACCAAGGATCTGAACAACAAGTCTTTGCAAGTAATGGGCAGTCATATATTCAAAATGGTCAACATCAATCATATCATAATGGTCATGCCCATCAACCTTACCAAATTTACCAGCATCAAATGCATTATGCTGGTAAGCAAAGACCAACTGTTCAAGCAATTCCATTTTATCCTGGGTATGCTTCGTCGAGCCTGAATCAACAGTTTCCTTTCATGGCGACTATAGAGTTACCGAATCTAAATCGACTAGCGAATGACCCAATTTCTTACTCCCCTTGGTGGCTAGCGATTCCTCATAAACTTCTGTCAGATATTCCTAAATTTAATGGAAATCCGGGAGAAAACCCATCGAATCATGTGATGACCTTTCATCTGTGGTGTTCATCAAACACTCTCAACGATGATTAAATCAGGCTTCGCCTTTTTCAGTGAACGTTGACTAGTCTGGCAACGAAATGGTATATCAAATTGCTTAGAAGTTCGTTTGATAACTTCAGTACCCTAGCCACAACCTTTTTAACCCATTTTCAGTTACCCATAAGGTACGAAATGGGAATAGAGCTTCTTACCAATTTCAAACAAACGACAACCACTCACATATCCGATCATATTCATGAGTGGCGATGTCATCGTAGAATGGTAAAAACATATGTTCCTGATCAGCTGTTGGATGAATGGTTTATTAAGTCATTATTACCTTCTATTATAGAAGATGTGGCAAAGGGAGGAGTTGTCACTAAAGAGCAAGTTATTGCTCATGCACAATATCTATACTTGATCTATACTCAGTCTGGCATGCTCTACGATAAAATCCTTGATGCTCCTACACTAGAATTTTCTATTCCTCCCCCTCCTAAATCAAACAAAGAATCTCACGCCAGTGATGGTGTGATAGGTACGACTAGCACAAAAACTGCAAAGGCTACGTCAAAGAAGGCCCATACGGTTTCAAGTCAAAATGCAAATGAAGAACTTCTTACCTCGGAAGTAAATGTCGTGTCGATTGACAAAGGCAAAGAACCCAAGCAACCAGGAGGCAAGAAGAAAAAGAAAGGGAAGAAGAAAAAACAGGAGGAGTCATCTCCTAAAAGATCTTCTGCAAACCCTTCTGGAGATAGGAAACCAAGTCATCCATGCTTTATATGTGATGAGGATAATTTGACAAAAGAATGTCCATATAAAGCTGAGCTTAGAAAATTCTTCAAGAGTTCAAAAACCTCGGCAGTATTGACTGATCCGTTTTCGAACCCAGGAACAAATTTGGTTGCTAGTGTCAATGCTTCCATGTCCCAAGTGCTAATGTTGTCTATTTCGAAGCAGCTAAATGATGCTTTGATATAGACAAGGAATAAAGATTACGGGAATCCACAGATGTCGAAAAACAAGGATAATGATCAACCTAGTAGTTCAGAAACAACTTCAACCGAAGTTGTGCCACCCATCACTCCTGAACTAATGATAAAACCGCCAAAGGGAGTAGTACACAAATCGACGTTTAATCCTCGTGCCAGAGTAGCACAACATTATAATATAGTGGAGGATCTAGCCCAATCGCCATCTGCTATGTCGACACTTGAGGTACTGCAAAATTGCCCCTCCCAAAGCAGGCTTTATTGTTAGCAATAGGTGGGTTTGACCCAACAAATTCCAATCTTGTGGCCTTTAATCACAAAGGATGTGACCCTCAGTTACTAGCTCAACTAGCTTTCCTTATTCAAGTGAAAGCCCTCAACAAAACTGTTCATCGAACAATTATTGATGACGGGGCATCTACATGTATTATGTCAATGAGTTGCTAGAAAACTTTAGGATCTCCACCCTTGTCACGATCATCAACGTCATTAAAAGCATTTGATGGATGAACATACACCCCATATGGGATATTGAGTAACTTGCAAGTCGAACTAGGGGGAAAAACAATAGAAATTGATGTTGAAGTTCTCGACGAAAACCTCGATTACAACATCCTACTGGGAAGGCCCTGGATATATGCTATGGCTGCCGTTGTGTCAACATACTTCAGGAAGGTTTCATTTCCCTTCCAAGGAGGAATTACGGTCGTCGACCAAGAAACATTTATCCCCAACAGTTCGCAAGTTACGGGAAGCATTCCAATGATCCATGGAAGCCCTCATTCGCTTCAAAATATCAGAGTAGGCCTACTAAAAGACCCTACATTGATGGGTACTTTTTCCCTACCACCTCCAAACCATCTGGCGGAAGTGGCCACGGTGGGAACTTGCAATATGAAATCTTATGGATTCATAATATTCCTGAACATTTTGACACCATGGATCATCACCATTTTAGAAATATTGTAGAAATCAATTTTCTTGGCCTAGGGGGTAGATCCAAATCAACACTCATCGAGTGTTTGGATGGATAGGTCTAAGGAATATAACACCTCTTCAGATCCTTGGTCACATGTAGATTCTACAGATGAAGGAATCATTCAGTCAATGATGATAGGAGAGGCACCATGGGAAGATACCACCATCATTCCCATCTTCCGGATTACCACGAATATTATTCCAGTGACCTTAATCATCCTTCAGTTTTTGATTTTCTATGAAATACTATAAATACAATGGATTTCGAGGATGGTTCTTATATCTTGCCAACCTCATTAAAAAATGAAACAACTCCCTTTCCAAATCGATTATTTGATTAAGATCTCGTAAAATCCAAGTCGAGTCTTTCAAAGATCTTGAAGGTAAACCTTCATTCCAACCATCGTGTTGAATGCAATGAAGCTTGGGGGGCATGCACCTCGATTTGCATTATTATGCTGGGGGCATGCAAACTTATCACGAGTAGTGTTACCACAGGGTTCAAGCTCGTTAAAAAATAAACCTTCCACGAGCAATTTTACACAAAGTTCAAGCTCGTTAAAAATTAAACCTAAGCCATGAGCAAATGTTTCCCCCAGAGTTTAAACTCATTTAAAAAATGAACCAATCTCCGGTAAATAACCCTTGTGAATGCATTATCATCAGCTTTTGAGCCTTGGTCATGTTCTCATCATCACCTCCACTCTTTTTTTGGCTGATCATATGCCTCCATTTGGTTGTTTACCCTTTTTGAGGAACATCTGTGACGAGTGATTCTGCTAGCCATCCTTGTGACACTTCTATGATTGGAAAATTCTAAACCTTACCTGGAATCAGCTGCTACCCAAAATTATCAATCGTTCCTCAAAAAACGAGTCTCCTTTAAGCTCTTTTCATCTGACTCGTAAAATATGAAAAGGTTTCCGAGCAATTAGCCTCTCCAGCTTGTTAAAGCTACCGGAAGTGTTATCCCTCCTCTAGATTTTAATCATTTTTGGACCCGAGGGATTATTACACAAAAAGATTGAGCGCTTGTCTTGTTCAACTTGTTAAAACTATCGAAAATTCATCCCTTTCGTATTATTTTATTCTTTTTCAGACTTAAGGGATTATATGATGAAAAAGGATTATTGGAGTTTCCTTTCCATCCCTTTTCAGACTCTCTAAAATTGGAAAAGGACCGAGTTATCATTGTCGTTAAACTTGTTAAAATCAATAGCGACAAACTTGTCATATAGACAAGAATGAGTTCCATTGTCGCTAGGTTTGTTAAAACATAGCGACGAGTTCGCCTGAAGGGTGAATTATAGAACAAGCATATGTTATCCTCCTCAAGCTTGATAAAAAAAGAGGTACTAGTCAACAATGACTGGGGAAAATTAGGAAGAAAACTTGAAGAAACTTTATTGGTAGCAAGTCGCTCTTGAACATGACACTTTCACTCCATGTTCGAGTCGGGTTGGGTTATTCCGTTCACCGGTCATATCACTATTGGTCCATCATACCATCCATCTTTGGGGTTAATGCTACCAATCCATTTCAGTGTCACTAGTATGTTCAAGAGAAGTCGCTCAGACAATTCACATGTGTCTCATCCGCTGTAATACATTCATGCTCCATTCTTCCATGACTACCACCCTGAACCCTATATCATCAGATCGTTTTCACCTCCAAAATCATTTTCTCTGTTCCGTGTCATAGATGTGGGATTCATTAAGGCCCTCATACGGCGGGTTTCTTCTTGTCGACATTAGCTCATTATCCAAGAAATTGACCTAGGAACAACCCTTTTAGTACTTTTAAGCTTGCATGCCTCAATGGCAAGTTTCTCATTTTCAGCGACAGGTTTACATCAATGGCCTTTGACAGAAATATTTTACGTGTTGTTTGATGCCAAGTCCCTTTTTCACACCACGTGAATTGTACTGTCGTACCTTGAGGGTCATCATCATTATTGGTGATTCCTCTCATGCCTGTTAACAACTTACATCATTGGCTGGTAATCAGGCGATGTCTTTCCATGTTCGACTCTAGAACATCTTTCACATGGATTGACTTATACTCTGGGTGAAGATTGAACGATTTTGAAGACCCCGGATCTAGTTTCATCCATCGGGGCTGTGATATATTCGGGGAAATAAAGACATCAAATGTACATCATTACCAAACAGATGATCATCCAAATCAAGGGATGATGGCTCCGTCTGAATCATCAGTTTGCTACACAGAAGATTGTCTGTCCTACGTACATTATGTACATGAAAATGAATTTATAAAGATGAGCATGGGAATGCCCGCCTCGGCTAGATCATGAAAATAGCATAGATAATTTATTTTATTGTATCTTATTACAGGTCGCCTTCCAACTCGAAAAAACCTTGGATCCTCATGATAAAGCATTTCACCCGACATGAAAAGATTAATGACCTCACGCTTTAGGGGGCAACTGTTATAGACATTTTTGGGCACTGCAACCCCAATCATACATGTGCATAAAACAAGGGCTTCTAAGTCCCTAAAAGTGTTGCTTGAAACCCTAAAGGAACAAGGTCATCTAATTACATCATCTCCCAGAAGTTCTCCATGGGAAACTACTCAGAACTTGTCAAAACTGGACCATACAGACTGCTCAGTGCTAAGGGTGCAATGCATCACACCTGCTACACACAGGAGGTGCGATGCATACTGAAAAATCCTTCTACAGGGTGTGATGAGCGAGAATAGACAAGTGGCAGAGACAGTTTGCTAAGTGGATTATCAAGGAATCTTCTAGAAGCTTCTCATATGACACTTGTCTCTCAGAATTCGCCCAAGGATGAGTAAGAGATAAATGAAATCACCAAGTGGAACCAATAATTATCAGTGGAATGACACTAGTAAAAAATCCAGAGTTGAATCACACCTCTGCAAATATCTATATATGGATCTCTCATCCCACAGATACAGAGGTTAGGGGCTGGAATCTTGTATCTTGTAAGGAAGTGTTGTTGGTTTCCTGGTGCAATATCATAGTGTTGGGTGATCTAAGATTTTCATGAGGTGGAGAAGGGCTTTCATGCTGGGAGGATGATGCTCAGTCAAAACAATTGGTTGTAATCCTCTTTGCTAGTTTTGATATTAATAAAGCTATTCAAGTTTTCCTCCACATTCTTGTATGTTAGATAATATATGCATTTGTGTGGTCAATATATATCTGGTCCTATATTGTTTATGATTGTAGATCTTTGTTCTTTGATAGTATTATGCTGCTTTGATTCCACAGGTGCTCTTTGAAGCTGGGTAAATGAAAAAGGAGCAGCAAAGATCTGTCAAAAGGGAGAGGAACCAAGCAAGGAACCAAGCGCAAGATTGAGGTTGGTGTCCTTTGTTCCCCTTTTATCTACTTCTCATAAAGGAAAAAGAAAGTAGTTTTGGTTTGTTTGTTTCGAAGATAACTACCTGTCTTAGTGGGACTAGTAGCTCCGAGTGTACATTAAATTTCCAGATAACAGGATTGTAGTGCTAGACATTGGATGCAACTTTGAATTTGACAGTGGATTCTAGAGTTACTAGGAAGGAGGGGAATCTTGGTATTACTTTGAGGGTGGACGTGTGAGCCTCTGAATTCCTTTGTTGCAGATGCAGGCATCATATCCTTTTATTTACTAGTTGAGAAAATGCGTATGTGTATATCATTGTAAATACTTTATCGAGATGGATTTATAAAGTTCCATAGATATATGATTTTTTTTGGGTGAAGAAAACGTGTATGTGTGTATATATGGTCGTTATTGTAAATACCTTAATGATTTGTATTATAAATCTCCACTAAATGGTATGATTTTCATGTTTCAGTAGTGATAACTTTCAATACTACAAAAGAGTCATGTTATAAGGCTCCATGGGAAGTATATTTGTTTTTCAGTGGTCTTTGTGGTTATAAGTGTCAATGAACATCGAGAATAGTGTTCCCCCAAGGGGGAGGGTTCTATAACATCCCTGGTTAAAAAAACATGTAAAAATATGTAAGACCACGATTCATGGGACACGTATTCCAAGCTGAATGGTTGGCAAGACATCCTAGTGGGTGTTCATTTCATTTATTACAGCTAAAGGAAATTGGCAAAGCCAATGGCAAAGGATTTGGAGACGTAAAATGGGACTTTTGGCACATTTATTTATGAAAATAATGGAAATTAGGATAAAATGAAGATGAAAGGTCATAGGTTACTTGTGAGGAGGAAAACAAAGGAAAACAATGGAAAATTAAGAAAATAGAGGCCTCATTAATAAAAATGCTTCTGAGGACCAGTGGGTAAGCTTTTGCTCAAGTTTTTCATTGGATCAAGAAATGCAAAGAAGGAAAGAGGAAGGAAGGAGCAAGAAAGAGTAGGATCAAGTAGCTACAACAATATTCTTTGCACGTATCGATTTTCATGTGTATTTTCCTTGCTAGTTCTAGCATGCATGGTATTGCATGTGGTTATTTTCTATTATGGCATGGGTTTTTCTAGGTGTGACAGTTTTTTTAGCCTAGCCTTTCCATTTCTAGATAGATATGGTGTGATGGGGTTCTCATGTTTTGGTTGAGTTAGATTTCTGAATGGATTCAAAGTTGAGTGAGGTAGATCTATGAATAATAGAGTGTGTGACCTAGTGGTCACTTAACCAGACTGTAGATCACGGTAAAGCGACTAGCCTAGTGACCCTTGAGATGGACTGTGGGTTGTGATAAAGATAAGATTGTGTTGCCTCAATGGGCCACGAAATCATTTCCTGTGAATGGAGGGATATACGGTAAAGCCTAGAGGTGGTTTCCCTTGATTAGACCTAGGAATCCTTGCTGATGAATGGTGAGATATTCAGTAAAACCTAGTGGGTGGTGTCTTGATTTAGGGCCTAGTGATCCCAGGATCAAACTATGAACTGCGGTACAGCCTGAGAGACTAGGAGACAAAAATTCATTATGGTATAGGTGAAGAAACTCAATAGCATCGATGCTTGTTTGACCTAGTGATCTTGTGGAGATCATGGAAAATCTTATTATTACATGTTCATTGTGTTGGCCTAGTGATCCGGGATAGATTATAGTAAACCCTAGTTTCTATTGATGAGGGTTAAGTGGTTTAGCCTTGGGACGCCCTGGTTGGTTCTTTTGGTTTGAGTCACACATTCGTGCTTGGAATATGGCACAGGGGTGAATCGATGAAGAGATATTTGGCTCAGCCATTATATGGTAGGGTGGAACATGGTAATCCCATCCTGGGTTTGGATTTTGCATCATTAATATGAGGTTATTTCCCCTTCTATTTCTATGAGTACTATACTAGTTTATATGTAGATCATATGGTTGTGCTTTCATTGGTATTTATGTTGGTATTATGTTGGTTATGTATGTGTTTTAATGACAATGGCTATCTATGGCTCTCATCATGTTTTTCCTTGTAAATGACTGAACCATGTATCTATGACCTAATAGATTATAATGCAGCAGATGATATGAGGGAACAATGGCTCTTAGCGATTCTCATATAAGTATGACATCCCTATGCTTAAATGTGTTGTTTACACCTGCAGATTCCATATTTGTGATATGTTTGATGAAATGCATATCATGGTTGGTAGGGGTCTAGTCAAGGGCTTGTTCAAGTATTTACTTTTGCATCATTGTTTCCCTATTATCTTACTGATGTGAAGATGTCATTCAATTCTTAGTAGTTATCTAGCCTTTGGCACTGAGAAAGTGGCTCAAATCCTGAGAACACTGGCACAATGCTAAGAAAAATAGTCCCTGGACGTTGGCATGCCTTGTCATGAGAGAATTCAATGCCTTCTTGACATTGGCATGCCCATAACATGGGAGCCTCTAGATGTCAAGAGGTCTAAAAGCTAAATAGGACTCAGGGGTTGGTAAGCAGAAAGGTTTTGATGGTTCTCAGGAGTCATAATGATGACGTTGAAGGCCTGTATGGTGTGTTTCTGTTAGTTCCACTTCTTTAACATGACATAGGAGGTAAAATCATATCATAGGAGCACCTTGTCACATGTTTACCCTAGTTGCCCAGTTACTTAGGCAGATGTGGGAGGAGGGTGTTACATTGATAATTAGGAGAGATGATGAATTTGAAGTAGGATAGAATCACAACATTTTCTTAATTCAAATTTAAAATGAGAAACATTTGGCTCAACTGTAAAATTATTGTACATCAAAAGAAATGAACATGAGCTCCAAAAATTAGAATTGGATTGACGTGTTTTATTATATCACAAACGATGCTCTCTAATGGATGTTTCTTGATAGATCTCCATGAAATTTTCATAGATCTTAGGTTGCTTGACAGATATCCACTTGGAATGGCATGTCATACCAAGCTGGTAGGAATGTGGTTGCAGCTGGACTGAGATCGGTTTCATTACCAAATTTGACCAACATGCATAGGAAAATGCCATTGAGCTAAGTCACATTTCATGCTCTCAAGAAACATATGAATGGACTGACATGAACGGGCTAAAGTGTTGAGATATAAAACATTGTTGGATTTTACCCTTCAGAGAATTGATGAATTAGGGGTTAAGTATATGTCACAACCATCTGAACATCTCTTAGTCATTCACCCAAAATGATCTGCATGAGGGGCTCTGTGAGCATTTTTTGTACCATTGAAGTAGGCAGCCACCATTTCAATAAAAAATGCACACCATGAGTACGAGAAACACCCCAAGCAGTAAGGAAACAAGCACCCAAAGTATATGAATATTTGGCGACCAGGTAGCATGTGCCTTTCGAAGAGGTGTAATGGGGCTTTAGCAGTGTATACCCATTTTTCACTACATAAAGACTGTCTACATTACCGTTGTAAGCACATTCTCTCCCACCAATCTCAGTACAACATCACATAAAAGAAAAAAAAACATATGTACAAATCCACACAAATCACTCAGACACAGCTCTACACTAATTTATGTACATAGAATCAAATCCCACATCCCTTCAATCTTCCTGGGCCCTCCCTTGAAGGATTCAAGCCCATACTAGCTCTGATACCAAGTTGAAAATTAGAAGAACAACCATGATACATAGAAATACACACAAAAAATTTGTATTTCTAATTTGAGGCGTTTACTCATTTATAATACAATTATATAGTTGAACTTAGATCCAACTACTTATAACCTTAGAGATAGGAGTGGAGAAAATCTCTCAAATCTCTCCTCCAAATTTCAAACCAAATCCAAACTTAGTATGGAAGCCATGTAAGCATTATTTGCATGTTTTTTCTTTAATTTTTTTCAAGGATATTTTAGATAGAGAAATTTTATGTTGTCTAACAAGAAATATCATAGTATAGGTGTAAAAAAAATCATATGGATGACAGTCAAAATTGGATATACTGTTTTGGTCTACACACCAAATATATTTTTATTTTTATTTTAAAAGAGCCATTTTTCAACTCCATGTTGAGCAAATACATAATGAAATATGGTCATCATACTGAGTTATATAGTGCACCTCTTGGAACAATAATTATGTGGATATCTATCCCCATGAATGTTGGTACATTAATTTTTCTTTTAATCATAATATTTATCATGTGGAAATATTTATCATATGGTCATAAATGAAATATGTTGGCATATTTTGGTCATCTTCTCTTCAACACATGGAATTTCAAATTTTATCTACCTTACATTTCTAAATCTATGTTTACCTTTCCACGCCTTCGTAATAAAAGTATGAATTTTCCATGCAAAATTTCAAATGAAAAATTACAACAAGCTAATCAACCATCTAGATAGATCAACCATATTTACTAATATGGTTGTATTACTATATACAAAGTTGAAATTAAAAAATTATGCTCAACATCTACATTCAAATATAAATATTGATTTTTTTTGTTATTAATTATCAACCACATATGAACTTCGTAATAAAAATGGAACGAATTACACATCAATTGAATTTATTTACTTTCAATTATTTTATTTTTCTAAAATTTATAAAATAATTTATTTATGAACATCTCTCTCTCTCTCTCTCTCTCTCTTCTCTTCTCTCTATATATATATATATATATATATATATATATTATATATATATTAAATGGTTCATTATCATCGACAGAATCAATCCCTAATAAACATCAAAACATTTACTTAATGATACATCTCATGTTGCTAAAATTTTAAAATTTTCAAAAATTAACTAAGTTATAACTTTATTTTAAATCATTATTTATTATTCATTACAAAAATGATCAATATATATCTTAAGCATACTTGCATTTAAAAAAAACATGTAACAAGATTTTTAAGCATGGAAATTCACCACCACTTTACCATGGAGACTGTTAACCTATAAATAGTCTTTGTGACAATAAGATGGCTAATACCATGACTTATCAATACCACATGCCCAAAAGCCCATAACTCATTTCATATAGCACTTGTTAATATGACATTACTTTTAATTAATCAATATAATTAAAATGACAAAAATGGTACAATTGCTTTAAATGTAAATCTCAACATTTGATTTATGAATACTACTAACAATATTCTAGATAATCTAGAATATTGAGTGGAAGTTAAACCATACCATACACCTAATAATTATTGATAATTAAATTAAAATTTTGGAAGCCCTATGCTAAAATAAGCACCCTTATAAGGGTAATTAAAGTTTTGTTACTTTCAATTACTTGTCTCTACATAAAAAAAATATAAATTTACAATTAGATATATTAACTAATCTAGATATTTAAATATTTTTTTAATGATATATTGAAAATATTAAAAAAATAAAATTTACAATTAAATATATTATATATATACATATTTAAATATTTGATATAAATTTTTATTTAAAAAATTAAAAATTTAAAAAAAAAAAACAACTGGTCTTTCCGTATTAAAGTGAAAATATAAGAATATTTTTATTTATTTATATTTTATTATGAAAATTTTTTCTATTAATACTTTTTTTAATGCTACATATAAGCTATACGTTAAGCATGGAAAGAACTACATGTACTATCAAATGGAAAAGGGTAAGATTGTTGATGGTTTATAATGTTTTTAACTAAAATTAAGCAAATATGTATATTTAGCAGAACCACATGGTCAATAATTGTGCTTATTATACACTTATTTCATTTTTCTCATTTAAAATTAATGGGGTGGTTAATTTGCAAAGTTACTTGAAAATTGTATTAGGTAAATGTGAAAAGTAAACATGGATTTACAAAATATCATTTGTTATTTGATAAATTACATGGTAATTTCATAATTGTATTTGGTAAATGTGAAAAAGTGAGCATGGATTTAGAGATGAAGGGTACTTAATATTTAAAATTTCATCCATTCATTTAGAGAAGACAAGAATATACCAACATTTTCATTTATGACCACAAGATAAATGTTTGGATTAATAACATTGAAATATTATACTCAACACATGAAATGGAATATTTTATTTATGGCCTATAGTGATTTTTTTTCTTTTTGTTAACTTTTAAATGTGGCATATCAACTTCAAATTAACAATAGAATGAATAACGTGTCTCCCCTTGTTAGGAAGAAATTTAATTATTGACATTCAATTATTTTTTTTCTATAAAATTATTTAGTTTAAGGTGAGCATTAATATCTTTTATTTATGGTGAAAATTAGTTTTTTTCCCATTTTTGGATTTACACAAGAAAGCCAAAAGGGGGAAATATATTATAAAACCAAATTCCCATCTGTGTTTGTATCATACAAATGGTCATAATATATAAGCATAAGTGACCATAACAATTATGACAAAACTTGATTTTTGGTTCAAACCAATTTGTCAACTTCCTCCAAAATATCTTCCTGATTCTATTATTAAATCTGTATCCCTATTTTCACTCATTCCTCTCTTTTATGTTTGGTTTACTTCATTAAATTTCTCATTACATAATTTACATATTAAACATTGTTCATAAGTAGGAGTTATTCCATCACACTCCCCGTTAATGAGTCTATGAACATATATTCGTTGAACTATTCTCACTCTCATCTTCAATCATATTTATGTTTCTTATTTGGAGTTTTCATTTTGTCTTGATTTATCTTCAACCTTCATCTTGTACTTGCCAAAACATAACTAGTGTGTTTATTTAGGTCCATATAAAAAAAAAATATCCATTAGAAAACACAGGTTTCTTTTCGTTAGTTCTCTAGGAAATCGTTTCTCATGCATGGTTCAACAACGTATCATTGCATATGCACATTCAACTCCCCATACATCATCAAGATCACACATCAACCTAGATTTTTTGGATGACAGATATCCTTACCCCGTGTTTTCTGGCTAACTTCTAACCTTATCCCAAGTTTTCTCAGATTACCATTAACCATACAAACCTAGAGTGGTTTCTTGTGTCCACATCATATCAAGTGGATTCTTCTTGCCACCATAAACATTCCTCTCTCTCAAAAATCACAAGTGTTTATTCAACACTTCTTTCCTCTTAACAAGTGGTTATTAACCCCCATATCTCTTTAATGAAGGTATACTTGCCTCATCACACATTATATTGACTTAGGTATATTATAATTCTAAGAGGAATTTATATCATTTTCCATATACTCTCCACATCAAATACATTAGGGACCATTCAACATTTTATGGATGTTTTTTTATGGATTAATTATGTTTGCATCTAAATTCTAAACACACAGTACTATTATTTGACTTGCTTCATGTCCTACATCCTATTAGAGGAAATTTAGCCTAAAAGTGTCCATGAAATTTTCATGTACCTAATATGTAAACCAATCAAAATATTTTTAAATTTAAAAAGAGGTACGTGTAAATATTTTGGAGGGAAAATAAAAAAAAATAAATTGTATTTTTGTCTTATCCCATTTTAAGTTTACTCAAATTTGAAGTGTAGATGCTCGTTGGATGTGGAATTTAATGTGGAATTTAATTTCACATCCAATGAGTACCCATTATAAATACTTTTAAGAAGACCCACACTAATAAAAATTGAATATATTAAAAAATCATGTTCAACAACTTTTTTATTTTATCTTCAATTTTTATCAATGTGGGTCTTCTTAGATGTATGCATAATGGGTATGTTTTGGATGTGGAATTTAATTCCGCATCCAATGAGTGCCTACACTTGAAATTTGAGTAAGCCTATTGGGAGATATGCCAAAAATATAATAGAAAAAAGTAGTTTTCTTCATTTCCCTCAAAAATTCATAACTCTTATTTTATTGTTTTCCTATTGTTTTATTTATTTTCCTTAGGATGCCACATTTAGGATAAAATTTCCCCTAATTCATATCTTTACCTTCATTTTCCTTTTTTTCACTTCTCTTGCCTTCTTTTCTAGTTGATTCTCTTTTGTTGCTTCATTTTTTGCTTTTATTGTCTTCACTTCTCTTCTACTGCTTAAGTCTTTTTCGTTCTGTTGCATTTTTTGTATCCAACTTTATTCCTTGTACTTAGCATTTTTTTTGTTGCATTCAACTTCTTACTTTTATCTTCTCAAGTCATGGATTCCATCATCTTATTTCTGGATCATCTTGTAGTTGCGTCTTACTTGCACTTTTCCTTGTCACCTTATTTTGTCATGGTGTTCGCTTCATTCATAGAGTTGTCTTCATTGTTGTATTATTATTCTTCTTCGTGGAGTTGGTATCTTCATGATCAGTCTTCTTTCAACTATCAAGTTTCTTCATCTAAATCTTCCATTGCAATATATTCATATAAAAAAAAGTTTCTTAGAGGAGGGATGTATCCATCCAACAAGAAACCTACATTAGGCAAATTTTGAAGTCTAAAATGGGCCGCCTAAGAAAAATGTTCAACCAAAATAAGTTTTATAAGAACCAGTAGGATTTAAGATGATGATGTCAACCATGGGGGATGATTCACCATTTTTGGAGTAAAAAAGTAAAATGATTAAAAAATAAGAAAATAACAAAACTATTTTTTCAACTCATATTTCCAGCTTATCTCCCTAAGATTCTACTCAAATTTCAAGTAGGAGTACTTGTTGGATGAAAAATTTGATTCCTCATCCAAGGAGTAACTATGTTTCATACTTTCTATGTACCATACTACACAAAAAATGAGAAATAGATGAAAGATGTGATTGGAATAATGTTTTATCATATATTTCTATTTTTTCATGTAGTAGTGTCTATCGAAAGTATGTAACATGGGTACTCCTTGGATGAGGAATCAAATTTTGCATCCAACAAGTGTTTCTGCCAGAAATTTGAGTGAACACATAGGGAGATAAGTCGAAAATACGAGTTGATTTTTCTTTTTTCTTTTTTCCCTCTAAAATTTGATGAGGTAATCTAATCTTATTTTATTATTTCCACTATTATTTTATAATTTCCTTAGGAGGCTTATTTTAGACTTCAAAATTCCCCTAATGCAATTTGTTTTATACATTAACATGCTTAAAAAATATATTTATTTCTAGAGTTGATTAGGACCCAACAAAACATATATGGCCTTAGTTTAATGAACTTAATTGATGAACAATTTCATGACTCAATATTGAATTTACTTGTCTCTAAACTCTTTGACAATGGGTGTTGAATAACACTCAACATGCACCCCTTTTTGTTAACATCAATAACCTGTTTATAACTTTGAGTTTCTAATTTTGAATCTAATTTTCTTGAAACTTTTCTAATTTTAACTTAATTCTTACACATTAATGACTTTAATTAATATATATTGGCTTCTAAATTCACTCCTTACTTGCTATTTCTACCTTAACTTGCAATAAGGTTTCACCAATATGACTTAACTTTGACTGATTACATTTGTCCCCTTTAACCTTAGTTGAAATTGATCAAATAATGAAATTTTCAAACCATTTACTCTCCATGATGAACTCTTATTAAATTACACAATATTTCATTTTAGTAAAAGAATGTGGCAACAACAAAACCTAAGCATAACAAAGCCAAAGTATTCCTCAAATTTCACCTATTTAGACATATAGCTTCACATTTGTTAAATTTTCTTTCTCTACATAGCTTGAATGCTATCATCCTATAATGATAATAATGTATCATTATCTATTTTATTGTTTCTAACCAACACATAGCCCTTTGTAACAATCTCAAGTTTGTAGCCAGAACTTTTGTTGTAACCCCCTCGAGTTTCTTTCGTCAACATCATGAGACGCTTATGACAATAGGGATGCTCCTCAAATAAAAGACATATTTTTTGTTCCTCCATGTATTCTTATGAGAAAACTAAATTTATATGGGATTCCTCACATAGAAATACGTGAAATTCAAATATAAAAATAAATCCCATGAGAGAAAACCTACTTGTACTTCTATTTTGTGCAAGTTGAAGGTGTGACCACCAATGGCTTGACAAATTGCTTTAACTCCATGAAAACAAACAAATATAGCACTTGCCATGACCTTTTGCTATAAAAGGACACCATATTACTTTCATTGAACTCAAAATGATTACCATTTAACTTTTCCCAACACGCTGACATTGAACTCAAAATGCTTACTATTCAACTTTTTCCAAATCAAAACTCGTGCAATCTGCATAATGACAAATGAAAACGCCAGTGTATTATTCTTGTGACATCATAAAAAGAATGATTGTATGATATGGACTCATGCAGGAATTGAATTGAATACATATATAAACATAAACAAAGATATGTAGCAGAAATAAATCTTCATTTCATTAATATCAAAGAAAGTGAAGATGTTTACATATAGAAAAGAAATAAACTAGCTCTGGTGATGATAACTTATCTGTGAGAATAGATTTCATAGATACATGCCTTTGAACTATGTTACAATGAGGCTTAAGGGAATTTTTATTATTTAAAAGCAAGGGGAAACCCTAAGAAACCAAAACCATAACCCTAGGAGATGAAACACCAATCTTTTGTGGGCACCATTGGGGTTAGAGGGTAGTCAATTTCTTAGGGTTGTAACTTGGTCATATGATATTGTTTTGACATTTACAATACCTCATTATAATGTCTCTAGAAGTACTATATAATTTTCAGTAACCCTGTTCCACTATGGGCCTTCTGAGGACCTCAAAAAAACTTTGTTTACAGGGTCAAAGCAACTCCAAAAGTTCATGATACAAAAACTGCTAAAAATAGTAAATGTTGTTATAATCAAGACAACTTATGAAACTAAATAGAGGTCTAGGTGGAATAGGCAGGTGGCCACCCACATCCACCTAGATCAGTCCTTTCCCCTTAGGAAGTAATGGTCTCCATTGCATGCAGAGCCTCCATGAGGTGAGGAACCTTTTGTTGAACTTGGTCCCTGGTGAGCCACTAGTCCTAGTGGAAGAGTTGGATTACTTTGACAGATATATATAGCAGTATCCTCTACTGGAGAGTGTTCTTGATCTGTGTTTCTATGATCCTATAAGTTGTGTCTTATTTAATACAGCTTTGGCTAAGACTTGTTGGTATTAACTGCTCAGCAATGTTGAATGTGTCTAAAAATGGGGGAAAGTATGGCCACAATTGATCCACATTGAATACTAGGTGTAGACCAAGGAATGGTGGAATGCTAAGATTCAACAAATTTTCCCCTATAACTTAAGTGATGGTGTAAGGCCCATATCAGAGTGGGTGAATGTTGGAGTGGGCCCTCGTGAAGTACTCCTTTTGCAAATGTAACCAAATGTTGTCACCCACCTAGAACTTGTGTGGCACCCAATTTTGGTCATGGCATTGTTTGTACTTAGCATTTGCTTTGTCAAATATGTCATGGACTTGCTGGTGGATGTGCTGGATGCACTCAATGATTTTTTTATTCCTATCAACTTTGGACTAGACATGAGCCAATTTTTTTTGAGTAGATACAAATGCTATGACAACATCAATGGGACATAGTGGTTGAAATCTCAATCCCACCTGAAAGGGTCTATGGTGAGTTGAACTATCGAGAGACTTGTTGTAACTGTGCTAGACATAGGGGAGGATATCATCCAATGTTTTTGGATACTTCAAGTTGTACATGCATAAGACGTGCACGATCATCTTGTTGATGATGTATGTTTTTCCATGAGTTTGGGGTGAAAGTTTGTGGACTTAGTGAGCTTGGTATCCAGCAAAGACTAGAGGCTTGACCAAAATTCACTTAGGAACTGCCTAACCCAATCTGAGATAATGGACTATGGGATCCCAAAGTGTACCAATACGTGTTCAGGGAAGAGTTTAACAGTAGTTTCTGCTATGATACTCTTCTTACATGTTGTCATAATGACGATCTTGGTAGAAGGAAGGCCCGACATGTAATTGATGGAGATGGATTCCCAGGGACGGTTAGAAGTCAATAGAGGCATATAGAGGCCTTGCTACCTGATTGTAGGTTTTTCAATGATGCAGGAAGTGTGGGATATGATGTACTTCCCAACATCTTGTTGATGGTTCATCTAATAAAAATACTTCTCTAACACTTCCACTATCTTTTCTACCCCAAAATGTCCTATGACGCAACAATAGTGTGCCTCCCAAATCATCCTAGCATGCTTGTTTGAAGGAACACAAAGGTATCATAAGTGGAATAAAATTGTGTCATGGAGGTGAAAATATGGGACTTTCTTACCTTCCAGGAGAATATGGTATGTGGTGTTGAATTCTAGATAACTCTTGTTAAGATACGACCATCCCGAAGTCTCGTGTCCACAAGAGTCAAGCACAGTGGTGAACGCAATAGTTGACGGTTGTTTGCAAAATTATTGGTGTTTCCATTATTTTACTTAATGTCCAAATGGAATAGTTGTAGATATGTGGACCATTTACGATGGTGATCGTTTTGAAAGTTTCCTTGTTTTTGTATGAATTGTAAGGGTCGGTGGTCTATGTGGATGATTATTTCCTTCCCAGTAATGTAATGCTTCCATTATCGGTACTCCTGCATAATGGAATATATCTCCTTGTCATAGGTGGCATAATTTTAAATTGTGTCTAATAGTGTCTCACTATGATATGCCATTGGGTGCCTCTGTTGGGTAGGAACTACACCAACAACATAGTCAGAGGAATTTGTATCAATTTCAAATGGTTGCCACAGGTCTCGTAATGTGAGAACTGGTGCAAAGTAGAGGTGATGCTTCAACTTGGAAAACACCTACTATTGGGATTTAGACAAAAATAAATTTTCTTTCACTCTCCCCTTGCTTCTTGACTCAAAGGCCAAGTGATATGAGATAATCCCAACACAAATCTACGATAGAAATTGGCAAGACCCAGAAAGGTGTGGAGCTATGTTAGAATTATTACGTCTAGCCAATCCCAAATTACATGTATCTTGGTTGGGTCCACATGGAAACCATTCTCACCAACGATGTACCCGAGATATTGAACCTCGATCATACCAAAAGTGTATTTATCCAAACTGGCACACAATTTGTGTTATGACAATGTTTGCAGGACCTATCAGATATGGCATATGTGCTCTTCCCAACTCTAGTTAATGATCAGGATGTCATCTAGGTACATTACAACAATGAGTTGGTGAAGGGCTGAAATATTTCATCCATCAACTGCATGAAGGTTGTGGGGGAATTCGTCAACTTGAAAGGGATTTCTAACCATTCAAAAAGGCCCTCCTTGGATTTGAAGGCAATTTTACACATCGTAGGGTTCAATCAGTGCCTAGTGATAACCGGAATTCAACTCAATCTTGCTTAAATATTTGCCCCCCTTGATCTAGTCCAAAAGGTTATCAGTCTATGGGATCGGATACCTATAGTAGACAGTGATCTTATTCTGCACTTGATAGTCAATACAAATCCTCCAGGTTTCATCCCTCTTTTGTGCAAACATGATTAGACTACCACAAGGTGATAAACTTTGCCTAATGCGTCCTTTGTTCAAAAACTCCTGAACCTACCTCTTGATCTCATCATTCTCCAAAAGAAAGTGTTGGTAGATTATTCCATTGGGTAGCAACACACTTTGGGTAAGATCGATGGAGTTCTTGACTCGAAAGTTTACGGTTACTGATGTGGGTGAGGTGAAGATGTCCCTATACTCCTCCATGACCTATTCCATCTGTTGTTGCCATGCGGAGGAACCCTTTCTGGAGGATGAGAATGTGGCCACAATTCCTCTTCTTTTAAGGGTGAATCATAAGGAAGGAAAATTTCCTGATATGGGAAATCACCTTCTTGAATTGTTTAGAAAAGATCAAATAAAAGGTGGTTAGTTGTGATACCTCTAGAATCCTTTACAAATTCTGCCCAAATTAATAATAACATAACAAGATGTAGATTTATATACAACATGATTCTTCCATAGGTATGGATGACATAATAAAACATCCCATACTTCCAGAGGGATAACATCACACAATACCTCATCTGCAAAGGGCTTAATACTACAATGCATGCAAGACTATTGGATGACATAGAGATCTCTTCCTTCATGGAGCCACCCAATGGCGTATGACTATGGGTGTAGAATTATTGGAAGCTTCAATATCTTAACGAACTCAACTAAGATCAAGTTCTTCTGGATCTCACTACCAATGATGAACTGCATTGACAAACCCTTTACACACATTTGCAGGTGGAAGAGGCGCTCCCCCTCCTCTATGTTATAACAACCCGAGGTTAAAATTTCATGCAATAAAGTTAATGAAGGAAAAATAATATGAAGGTCATGGGACACATATTCCAAGCATAATTTTGGGAAAAACATCCTAGTGGGTATTCATTTTGTTTTATTATGGCTAAGGGGAAATTGGAAAAGGCAATGGAAAAGGCTTTGAAAAGGAAAGAGGCATTAATTCGCATTTTATTTATGAAAATAAAGGGAATTGGGAGAAAGGGAAGGTGAAATGTGATAGGTTACATGTGAGGAGGAAAATGAAGGAAAATAATGGAAAATTATGAAATTAGAGGCCTCATTAATAAAAATGCCTATGAGGTTTAGTTCACAACCTTTTTTCAGTTCAATTTTGGAGCTCTCTCTCTATTCTCTCGCTCTCTCATACTCTTGTGCCCTTAGAGAATTATTGTAGCACTCTAGCATTAGAGAAAGGAAATAAAAGGAATAATAAGGAAGGAAAATGAAAGAAAACATCAAGCAAGGAAGAGTTGGATCAAGCGGATACAATGGGATTACTTGTAGGTATCTTCTTGCATGTATGATTTCCTTTCTAGTTTAGGAATGCACGGTATATCCATGTGCGTATTTGGTTCTCTTGTTCTCTTTGGCATGGGTTTTTCCAGGTGTGACAGTGGTTTTAGCATTGCCTTTCCATTTTCGGATAGCCATCATGTGATCAGGATCTTTTACTTGGTTGATCTAGATTTCGAAATGGGATTGAAACTGTGTGGGGTGGCCTCAAGAAAATTACCAAAGGCCTAGGAATCCCTTGATTGGTAAATGGTGGGATACACATTAATGCCTAAGGGTGGAGACAGATAAATTCATCATGGTTTTGGTGGACAGATGCAAAGGCATCCATGCTTGTTTAGGGCCTAGTTATCCCTTGAATGGTATATGGCAAGATTGCAGTAAATCCTGGAGTGTATATTCTTTGTTTGGGCCTAGGAATCCCTTGACCAGTATATTGTGGGATACACGGTAAAGCATGCTTCTATGGATGAGGGTTTCACGCCTATGAACCCCTTGATCTGTAATGCCAAGATACACGGTAAAGTGCAATGAAGCTCTGGTTAGTTTCTTTATGAGTTCCTCATTCATGCTTGGAATATGGCACAAGGGAGATTTGGTAAAAGAATTATTTGGTTCATCCTAATCTATGGTTGGGTGGTACGTGGAAGTCCCTGACTTGGTTGGATTTTCATATGATAATAAGAGATATTTTACTCTTGTGTATCATGTGTGAATGTATGTTTTATTGTTTATCATTAATGGTTGTTCTACCATTGATATTTCCTTGGTTATATTCTTGTTACAAGCATGGTTTATGATAGATCTGAGTTATGGTTATCATAATTTTCTGGTTAGTAGATGAAGTGTTAATGAATGTATGACCTTATATATGATAATTCAACTATTGTCAGAGGGAATCAAACTTTATTGACGATTCTCATATATGTATGGAATCCCTATGTTCAGATGTGGATTTATGAACTCTACATTACATATTCATGAGGTGTTTAACGAAATGCCTACCATTTTTAGGATGAGTCAGGTTAGGTCCTTCTTCAATTTTTTCATTAGAGGCCTTATAATCTTGTTACTTATCACTTTTGAGTATTTTATCAATTGTGGGTAGAAGCCTGAGCTTTGGAGTGGCTCAGATTTCAAGGTTGTCAGCACAAAACTACTTGAAAAAGACGACAGTCACATGGAGGCTGTTATCACCCAAAAATTAAAAAAAAAGATCATTGTGTCAACTTTTCTTTTGGTCATGATTTCAAGGATGTCTAAAGGTCATTTTAGTCTTGCTAATGGGTAGGTCATAGGTTAAGAGTCTCATTTTCATATCCAAATAAAGTTAAATTAGCTTTGTTCCATGTCCTAGAAGTCTCACATGATGTTTAGAACCCATAACTTTAACCATTTGAGAACTATGTTGAAAAAAGAGCATACATAGGAATCCACATTTTCGTAGCGCGCTACAAAAACAATCTAATTTCGTAGTGCACTATGAGGCAAAAACCATATTTTTCTATTTTTAGTAGTCAACTTCCAAGAGTATTCCTGAGAAATTGCGAAATCATTTTTGAAAACTGAAAGAGGTTTTCCTTATAAAAATTCTTGTATACAAAAACCTCCTCCATTTTTGTAACATCTATCAACAATCAAGAGATAGGAGCTCAGGAGTGTAGCCTTATTTTTTAGGAGAAACAAAGTTTATGGGAGATTTTTTGGCGTAAATCACATGATATTTCATTTGTCGACGTGTTTCTAACCAACCAGTGTGGTTCATCGTTAGGACAAGTTGAAGAATCAGACCCAGCTTCACATGTCCCAACAATGAACCACACTGGTTGGTTTGAAACATGTCGACAAATGAAATATCATGCAATTTACACTAAAAAATCTCTCATAAACTTGATATGGATCATAGAAGCCTCAATTCAACAAAAAACAAAGTTATTTTATTGGTTGATGAAGTGGCTGTTTCTTTCCACTCCCTCATTTTGTCACCTTTCTCTCCACATTCTATTATCATTCCTTAAACAAGTTACCCAAGCTCCTCTCTATCAATTACTTTTCAACCTTTGCATGTATCAGTTAGCTATCACCTTTGAAAAGTTAACTTTTTGACAAACAACTTCTTGTCCAAAAAGTTCTTTACAACTATCATATTTTTAAGAGGGCAGTTTGGGTTATAAAGGGAAATTTCCATGAAGATGAAAGGATAAAAGTAAGGCTATCATGGATGACCTCAACTTCACACAAGCTTTCATCTAGATAGGTTACATGTATTTTTACTAGGAGCTACAAGGGGATTTGTGTGGTGCTTGGATTGTTTTGAGCTGTTGGTTTCAAAAGGAATTTTTAGGCAAATGAAGATTAGTTTCAAAAATATGAAGGATGTTTTTTTTCTAAGAACATAACAAGGGACAAAAACCTCTTTCAAATTTCTTCTAGGTGCTACCAATATGGAGATTCGAAGCTTCCTTTGATACCTATTTGCAAAATTCTAAATTTTCATGTTTTGTACATGATTTTATAATGCAGATTGAGGAACACTGAAGTTGGTTTCAAAATATTGAGAGAGATTTTTCTTATATACATTCTTATCTACAAAAAGCTCCTACATTTTTGTAACATCTATCAGGGATCAAAAGATATAGGCTCTGTCTCAACAACTATTTGTCAAATAAAAATAGTGCGGAAAATGATAAATTTATAGGACAATTTGGCATAAAAGAGAAGAACATCTGTGAAGAATAACATCTCATAAGGGTAAGTTTTTTTGGTTCTTGGTGATCATATCAGTATTTACGAAATTTTGAAAATCCCAAAATACAGATTTTTGAAGGCCGTGTTGAAAAAGATTATACAAAGCAGTTTCGTATCGCGCTATGAAACTACTGGATGTGACCATTTAGCACCTTATGGATGTATTTCAAAGTTAAGGCGTGATAAATTCCAAGTTTGATGATTGTTGGTAGACATATGAGGATCATTGATGATGTTTCAGATGACATTGATGCAGAACAGTTCAAAGAAGTATTCCATAAGTAATATAAAAATGTGCTACAAAAACAGGATATTTACGTAGCACAATCATGTTTTATTCTCTTGTCCATCTATTCTAGATTCCCTTTCTTGCACAGGTGGAAAAATGAACTTTTTATGGATTATTAATGCATTCCACATGTACACTAGCAAAACTATTTGAAGATAGGCATTAAGGATTAAGGGCCTTAAAACGAGGAACTCTGTCTCCTAGTAATTAGGACAGTTAGGTCATGACTCAGCAAGTTTTGTAACAACACTAAGGACATTATCCAGGTCAAAGACATGGGTGGAAAACAGATTAAAGAATGTATTGAAGTCATAGAACAAAAATCATGTCTTGGGAGTTTCACTCCTATTTGTATTAGGACTCTGAAAAGACAACTAGCTATCAAGTTGTAATTAAGTAGTTTGTTTTATGATTAGATAGGTTTCTAAGTTAGGAATTCAAATTCCTCTAAAGATGGATCACAATATCCAAGGTTCTAAAACTCTATATAAAGTTTGAGAATCAAATTCCTCTTGGTTGGAAAGTTCATTAGTAGAGGAAAGATTGTGTTATTGTAAGAAACTATGGTTTTCATACTTAATACAGAGATCAGTTTGACTACTCAAGATTCACAAAGAGTTTATGTGTTTGATGTTCTTATGCCTTTGTTCAATTACTTATTTGCAGTGGTATAGGCTTGTGATACCTAGAATTCATTAGAAAGTGCTCTAACTTCCTTCACATGCTTGTAAACTATGTTGATTCACTGTGTTACTGTTATATTCATAAACCTAAAGTCTAAGTGCCTTGAATTCCATGTTTTGTTGATCATGTTGTTTTTTTGAAGATTGTTTTGACTCCATAGCCCAATAAATATTTGCTAATCATTGTTTCAACCAGTCAACCAGCTATACTTTTGTTAATTTTGTTCCTAGAGTTAGCCATCTAATCATTAATCAAAAGCCCTAATCCTAGTGAGAGAGCCGTCTCAGGTTGAGGAGGCTAAGCCTCAACCAAAATATTGGTTTGAAAGAGTTACTTAGGGTCTACTTGATCAACAACCTATCAAGGTAATATTTGGTGATAACATTTTGGTGCGTCTGCCGAGATTTTGAAGATTACTCATTCCAGAAATCAAGAAGCTAAACTTCTAAATGTAGCAGGAGCTGAGGAAGTTGTTTGAGGCTACATCTACCTAGGTGACTCCACACATCAAATAAAAAATTGGAAGGTGGCTCCACTACTAGAAGATCAATAGCTTGATGAAGTTTCGAGATGAGTGCCATTGCAAGAACGAATGCTAGGTATGCCCCTATGAATCGGCCCCATATCCCTAGTTTTCCAAATCCTATGTCAAAGGTCGAATGGTTAGATGATCTTCCAATATTCCAAGATGAAAAGAAAGACAATGCTTCTCTTCATTTGTTTAGGTTCCATATGCATGCATGCAGTCTTAAGGTTTAGTTGCCTGAAGATTGTCTCATGAAGATGTTTATGACTACTTTAGAAGGAAAAGCATGGTCTTGGTATAAAGATTTGGAAAATGGTTCAATATATTCGCTTGCCAATTTCCATGATGCATTCTATGAGGTGTATAAAGAGTGTCATCCCTCCTTGTTTCTGGTCAAAGATTGTTGTAAACATTCTGTGAGTTTTATTCAATATTTGGAGGATTGTTATGATGATTATGAATTCATGGATGAAGAAATTTTAGAGCCTCTTCATAACAATACATTTAAATAGCAAGAAGAAAGGATACATCCCATGAAATGCAACATGAAAATTCGCAGGGGTTTACTTATGAAAACCATGTTACATCCTCTGAGATTAATGTAAAGATGCAACAAACTTGCCTGTATTTTGATCATAAAGAGTATGAAAATCATTGCAAACACCAAGAAGAAATACTGGAAGATATATTTTATAACCCTCAGGCATAGGAAAAGGTTGATCTTTTATGTCATACTTTGCAGTAGCTTACATCAATGAATCATCATAATAATGAGGAAAATTACATTGTTTGTGGGAATCATTTAGAAAAGTAGTTGGATAGCATATCAAAGGAATCTTGTGTGGCTGAGAATCAGTTGTTTGAAAATATAGAATGTTATGATGATCATCAAACTAATCATGTATTTTTTGACCCTATAGCTGATTACATGGAAAAGATTTACTATTCAGATTTCCAGTTATATTTTCATCTTGAAGATCAGTTACATCTCATGCTTCCTTAGTTATTTCAGTATCATGTTTATTTTTGCTTCAAGCACATTCAAGATCTTCAAGTGTCATATCAGATCAATGACTGGCTTCATTGGAAGTTTAATGTTCCATGAGCTACAAATGGAGGTTGTAGCTGATAGGGTAGGTAGGAATGTGCAAATAAGCTCAGGGTAGGTTGACTGAAAAATTTTTAGGTGCAGCTTGAGTTCCTCTTATAGAAATCATTAAATCTTAAGGAGTAGATTGGGCATAATTTCAGAGTTTTATTCTAAAGGATGGATAGCAACACTAGAGCTACCGGTTTCTAGTGTGCCACTAGGGCACACTATCCCTAGTGGAGCCACTATTATCACCCAAAAAGTTTCATAAAAAAATCATCGTGTCAACTCTATTTTTGGTCATGATTTCAAGGAGGTCTAAAGGTCATTTTAGTTTTGATAATGGGTAGGTGATAGGTTAAGAGTCTCATTTTCATATCCAAATAAAGTTAAATCAACTTTATTCCGTGTCCTAGAAGTCTCACATGTTGTTTAGAACCCATATCTTTAACCATTTAAGAGCTACTTTGAAAAAAGAGCATACACAAGAATCCGCAGTTTCGTAGCACGTTACGAAAACAAGCTAATTTCATAGCGCATTATGAGGCAAAAACTCTGTTTTTCTGTTTTTAATAGTCAACTTCCAAGGGGGTTCCTAAGCAATTGTAAATTCATTTTTGAAAACTGAAAGGGGTTTTCCTTATAAACATTCTTATCTACAAAAAACTCCATTTTTGTAATAGCTATCAAGGATCAATATATAGGAGCTCACGAGTGCAGCCTTCTTTTTGAGGAAAACAGAGTTATTTTTATTAGTTGATGAAGGGGTTGTTTCTTTCCACTCCCTAATTTTGTCACATTTCTCTCCACATTCAAATATCATTACTTAAACAAGCTACCCAAGCTCCTCTCTATCATTTACTTTTGAACCTTTTCATGTATAAGTTAGCTGTCACCTTTGAAAAGTTAACTTTTTGACAAACAGCTTGTTGTCCAAAAAGTTCTTTACAACTGTCATATTTTTAAGAGGGCGGTTTGGGTTATAAATGGAAATTTCCATGAATATGAAAGGATAAAAATAAGCCTATCATGGATGGCCTCATATTCACACAAGCTTTCATCCAAACAGGTTACATGTATTTCTACCAGGCGCTGCAAGGGGATTTGTGTGTTCCTTGAACTGTTTTGGGACGTTGCTTTCAAAAGGAATTTTCAAGCAAATGAACATGAGTTTCAAAAATATGAAGGAGGTTTTTTTCTAAGAACATAAAAAGGAACAAAAACCTTTTTCAAATTTCTGCCAGGTGCTACCAATTTAGAGATTCGACATTTCATTTGAGACCTATTTGCAGAATTCTAAGTTTTCCTGTTTTATACATGAGTTTATAATGCAGATTCCGCACAACTAAAGCTGGTTTCCAAAAAAATAAGAGGTTTTTCTTATAACATTCTTTTCTACAAAAAAATCCTCCATTTTTGTAACAACTATCAGGGATCAAAAGATATAGGCTTTTTCTCAACAACTATTTTTCAAATAAAATAGTGAGAAAATGATAAATTTATAGGACAATTTTGGCATAAAAGAGAGGAACATCTGTGAAGGAGAACCTCTCATAAGGGTAAGTTGTCTTGATTCTTGGTGATCATATTAGTCTTTATTAAATTTTTAAAAAATTACCAAACTACCTATTATTGAAGGCCATGTTGAGAAAGAGCATACAAAGTAGTTTCGTACTGCGCTACGAAACTGCTAAAGGTGACCATTTAGCACCTTATGGATGTATTTCGAAGGTAAGGTATGATAAATTCCAAGTTTGATGATTGTTGGTAGACATATGACAATCATTGATGAAGTTTCAGATGACAATGATGCAGAATGGTTCAAATAAGCATTCCATAAGTAATATAAAATTCGTGCTATAAAAATAGGTTATTTACGTAGCACAGTCATGTTTTATTCTCTTGTCCATCTATTCTAGATTCCCTTTCTTGCACAGGTGGAAAAATAAACTTTTTATGGATTATTAATGCATGCCACATGTACACCAGCAAAACTATTTGAAGATAGGCATTAAGTATTAAGGGCCTTAAAAGGAGGAACTCTGTCTCCTAGTAATCAAGACAGTTAGGTCATGACTCAGCAGGTTTTGTAACAACACTGAGGACATCATGTAGCTCAAAGACATGGGTGGACAATAGATTAAAGAGTGTATTGAAGTCATAGATAAGGTTGTTAAAAGCATGTCTTAGGAGTTTCACTCGTATTTGTATTAGGACTCTTAAAAGAGAGCTAGCTGTCAAGTTGTAATTAAGTAGTTTGTTTTATGATTAGATAGGTTTCTAAGTTAGGAACTCAAATTCCTCTAAAGATGGATCACAATATCCAAGGTTTTAAAACTCTACATAAAGCTTGAGAATCGAATTCCTCATGGTTGGAAAGTTCATTAGAAGAGGAAATATTGTGTTATTGTAAGAAACTGTGGTTTTCATACTTAATATAGAGATCAATTTGACTACCCAAGATTCATAAAGAGTTTATGTGTTTGATGTTCTTATGGCTTTGTTAAATTACTTATTTGTAGTGGTATAGCCTTTTGATACCTAGAATTCATTGGAAAATTCTCTAACTTCCTTCGCATGCTTGTAAACTATGTTGATTCACTATGTTACTGTTTTATTCATAAACCTAAACTCTAAGTGCCTTGACTTTGATTTTTTTTTTTATCATGTTGTTTTGCTGAAGACTGTTTTGACTCCATAGCCCAATAGATATTTGCTAATCATAGCTTCAACTAGTCAACCAATTATACTTTTGTTCATTTTGTTCCTAGAGTTAGCCATCTAATCATTAATCAAAAACCCTAAACCTAGTGAGCGAGCCCTCTTAGGTTGAGGAGGCTAAGCCTCAACCAAAATATTGGTCTGAAAGAGTTACTCAGAGTCTACTTGATCAACAGCCTATCAAGGTTAGATTTTGTGATAACAGAGGCCTTGATGTGGGTGCTACTGGATGGTTTCAGTGGCATATAGTGCCTTTCATGGGAGTGACTGGGGGTCTAGTTCAATTAAAAGGCAAGTTAACTGAGGAGTTCGGCACCTAGAGTGGTTGGTTAGCCCCTTAGGGTCATGTGGCACCTAGGGAAGTTTAGTTTGGTTTTGGTTTGTCTGTTCCACTTTCCTAACTATACTTGGGGAGTTGAATCATATCATAGTAAATCTTTATCACATGTTTACCCCAGTAGTCTAGTTAGCTTGGTGAAATGTGGGAGGAGGGTGTTATAGATTGGTGCCAATGCATGGTTCACCCATTAGAATGGATGGGAGAAATATGGTTGTCATGCATGAATTTAGATTATATATGTGCTTGATATGTATGTATGATGATAGTCATTGTTGCAGATGTGTTGTCATGTGAAAGTTGATGATGTTGATGTTGGAATGTGGTTGTCATGTGAAAGTTGATGATGTCGATGTTGGAATGTGGTTGTCATGAATGCATGTTGGTTGAATAGGGATTTGTTGTGTATGACTCATGTCTATATGTCGTTGTGCATGCATTGTCATGGTTATGGTTGTTGTGTATGAAGTCATGTTATGCACTTGGTATTGTCATGCACGGTAACTCAATAATGATGTAGATGATGTTGGTATATTATAATGATTATGATTATACAGGAATTATGTTAATCTAGTTGATCTTGCAAATGAGATATTATCCCCTAAACTATAATAAGGTATGTTGGTTATGTTTATATTTTTTTTTAGTTGACATGATATAATTTCAAGAAGAAGAAGATGAAAGATGACAATAAAAATTGTCGATTATAGTTCACAGGACTCTCCCTACAAATCAAATGAGAAGCATGGTGATGAGTACTCCTCTCACATAACAGACACTTTGAGAAGTTTGAAGGAAGAAATAATGAGTTTCAGAGTAAATAATGACAAAATAATTCAATCATAAGAGATACTTTCCAGGGAATAGGAGAAACAAGTAGAGGTTAGTGGAGTTATCCCATAGAGTTCATCATAATTGTAGAGACAGGGACTAGTTAGGATCAATCATGGAAATGAGGAAAGGAGTAATGGAGCCTAAGGTAGCATATCTCATGATGGACAGAGGTTGAATAGGAATGATACCATCACGGATGGTAAATTCTTGCTCCCACTTGATACACGAGGTAGTGGAAACAATCATTACTATAGTTCTAATTAATATGGGTATCATGGTCAATGTCACTATCATCCTTACATAAGGAGTGAAAGGGGATATTTTTGGGATGATTTCAAGAAAGCCAAGCCACCTAAATTTGATGGATAAATGAAGAAGTCACAAGATGTAGAATCTTGGTTGCTTGGGATGAATAAGTTCTTCAGATTTCATGATTACTCCAAGAGCATGAAGGCTAGGATAGTTATGCTCAGTCTTAAAGGTAAAGTAGACATTTGGTGGAAAGACTTGATTAATGTCATAGGAATTTGGGAAGAAGAGTTGACTTGGATGGAGTTTTAAATTTTTTTGAAGAAGAAGTATTTATTTGAGAAACTATGATGACAGGGAAAATAATTCTATGAGCTAAATATGGGATCATGACTGATGAAGAGTATACTAGAAGATTCTTAGAGCTGGTAAGGTATGTGCCTTATTTTAAGGAGGAGAAGGTGGAGATTCAGATATTCATCAGTGGTTTGCCAATAAAATTCAGATACATGTTTGAGTTTTATGATCCTACATCATTGGAGGAAGCCACGAGGAAGGTGAAACACTATTATGAGCAATCTAACCATAAGCTAGAGTCTCAACAAGTTTGGAAAGGGAAATAAAAAGCTAAGGGAAAGTTGTGACCGATGAAAACAATACCTTAGAAAGTAGGTGGGAAAGAGAATTTCTTCCTTACAATAATTTTAATGTAGCTGGACAGGAACATGGATCACAAACTAGAGGGTCGCAAGATAAAGGTAAGTGTAAGGGGTAGTCGCAATGTTGGATATGTGGAAAGTAGCATCTCAAGAAGGATTGTCCATCATATCAGGGTGGTAGGCCTAAAAACTACAATGTAAAGGAAGCACAAATAACTGAGGATGTTGGATAGAGCATTCCTTGGATCTATGCGGCATTGGATAATAGGCAAGCAGATCTCTGTGAATATATTATCGATATGGATGATAAGCCTTGTGATCAAGTTGTTTCTATTTTGATTGACCTTGGATCTATTTATAGTTATGTTAATACTAAATTGGTGGATAACTGTGGTTTGAGAAAAGAATTGCATGCAAAATATTTCTTAGTGCACTTCGCTATAAGTACAAAGAAAAGAGTTTATCATTGGGTAAGATCTTGTCTATTTGAGCTGAATGGTATGCCCACATCAACACATTTGAATGTACTTCCATTGGGATCATATAGTATGATTCTCATCATGGATTGATTGTATCTTCACAAGACTATGGTGGATTGTTATGACAACGCTATTTAGTGATTGGTTGACAATGGGGAATAACTAATATTATAGCATAAGAAGGCTACATTGGTGAGGATGGTTATAATTATGCAGGAAAGAATGGGTGTTTGTTATTTGCAGTGCATATTTTAAGTGACAAAGGTAAGGATGTTGGGGATTCATATGTCTTGGAAATGTACCCTATTTTACAACAATTTTAGGATGAATTTCCCATATATATATCAACCTTGCCACCTCATAGAGAAGTGGATTTTTCTATTGAGTTGGTACTAGGGGCAACACCAACATCAAAGGAACGTTACAAGATGAGTACTTTGGAGTTAGTGGAATTAAATTTGCAACTAAAGGAAATGCTTGAGAAGGGATACATTAGGCAAATTGTATTTCCATGGGGTTCACCAGTGTTGTTTGTCAAGAAGAAGGGTGGTACTATTAGGTTTTGCATTGATTACAGGTAATTGACCAAGGTAACCATCAAGAACAGGTATCAGTTTCTGAGTATTGATGACCTATTTGACCAGTTGAAGGGAGAAATGGTGTTCTCGAAGATTATTCAGAGATTAGGATACCATCAAGTGTGAATTAAAGAAGATGTCATCTACAAGATAGCTTTCTAGACCAGGTATGGGCATTATGAGTTTATGGTAGTTCCATTTGGTTTAACTATTGCTCAGGCTACTTTTATGTGCTTGACGAATAGTGCATTATGTCCTTATCTAGACAAGTTTGGTATTGTACTCATTGATGATATACAAATATATTCAAAGAATGTGGAAGTGCATGTAGAACACATAGAAACAATATTGAAATTTCTAAGGGAGCATTAGTTGTATGCTAAGATTATAAAGTGCAGTTTCTTTCAAACATATATACATTACTTGGGACATGTGGTTTCCCAAGAATACATAGTAGTGGATTCGGTAAAGATTAAAGCTATTATGGAATGGGAATATCTTAGGAATTTGGATGAGGTAAGGTCATTTATGGGTTTAGAAAGTTACTATAGGAGGTTCATTAGGAACTTCTAGGAGATTGTGTATCCTATCACATCATTGTAGTGAAAAGGTAAGAAATTTGAATGGACAGAGGAATGTGCAACAAGTTTTGAGTATTTGAAATAGTTGTTGAAAAATGATCCAGCTCTAAAGATTTCTTAATTTGATAAAGAATTTTTGGCATGCACATATGCTTGTAAGAGAGGACTTGGTGGAGTCCTAATGTAGGAAGGACAAGTAGTTTTCTATGAGTCATAGAAATTGAACTAACATTAGTAGAATTATGTTACACATGATCTTTAGTTAGGAATGATCATTCATGCATTGAATATGTGGATAAATTATCTTCTTGGCAGACAATTCATCTTGATGAGTGATCACAGTGGATTGGTATACATATTTGATCAACCGAATCTTAATGGCAAGAAAGCTATATGGTTGGCAAAGATTAATGAGTTTTAGTTTGAGATAAGGTACATTAAGAGAAAGGAAAATAGGTTGCAGATGTTCTTAGTAGAAGAGTACATGTAAATGATATACCATGTCTGAGTTCATCTGGAACATATTTACAAGATCAAATTTTATAGGCGGGATAGTAAGATGCAAGGTATAGAGATCTTAGATGTACGCTATAGTAGGAGGGTACAGGTGATCAAGATGTGGATTATCATCTCACAACAAATGGTTTGATCATATTTAGGGATAGGATCTATGTGTCAGACAACAGTGCGCTCAAGAATCTTATCTTAAGGGAATTTCATGTTAATACATATTCAGGTCATTTGGGATATCATAAAACTCAAACAATGGTGGGGAAGTTCTACTACAAGCCAGATATGACGAAATAAGTGGCAAAGTTTGTGGTTATATGTTTAGATTTTGAACAAGTAAAAGTAGAGTGTAAGCATCCATGTGGTTTTACTATAGTTGATTTTGATTCTAGAGTGGAAGTGGGAAGTCATTCATATGAATTTCATCATATGTTTGTCGAGGACATCTAGACAACATGATTCCATCATGGTTGTGGATAGGTTGACAAAGGTAGTGAACTTGATTCTAGTGAAGTCTACATATTTAGCTAGTGAGGTAACATAGGTCTTCATCAGGGAGATAATGAGGTTGCATAGTGTTCCAAAGAAGATTGTATTAGACAGAGATGCCAAGTTCACTTCCAGGTTATGGAAATAGTTATTTTTGGGATTGGGTATAGAATTGGCCTTCAATGTAGCTTATCATCTGCAGACAAATGGACAAACAAAGAGGGTCAACAAGTTTTGAGGACATGTTGAGAATGTATGTTATGAATTAGTAGTGAAAGTGGGAAGAGTACCTTCTATTGATTTATTTTGCTTATAACAATGGGTATCAGGAGTCACTAAGGATGAGTCTATTTGAGGTACTCTATGGGAAGAGTTGTAATACTTCCATTAGTTGGAGCGATCTGGTGAATAAGGCATTGATTGGACCAAACATGTTGGCAAAGATGGAACAAGAAATGGAGGTTATCAAGTAGAATATAGAGGCATCATGGGATAGACAAAAGAGCTATGAATATCAACCCAAGGTATTTAAGTGTTTTATGTTGGGGAGCATGTGTACTTGCACATAAATCACAAGAAGATATCCTTGAGGATTGGGTCATGTGCGAAGCTGGCAGCTTGGTATTACGGGACTTTCGAGATACTTGAGAGGATTGGACCAATAAACTATCGACTTTCACTACTTCCAATAGTGAAATTCCATGATTTTTTCCATGTTTCATTGCTTAAAAGATATGTAAATAATGTTGACCCTGTTAGTGATTAGTCTGCATTGCAAGTGGAGCTAGAAGGAGAATTCCAGTCACAACCTCAGTGCATTTTTCAAAGAAATATGCTCATGGTTTGTAAACGAGTAATCGAGCTAGTTAAAGTCCAGTGGAAGCACTTTGGGCTCGATGGAGCTACATAGGATATGGTTGATCCTCATTGTTTTTTGGTTGACGCAAAGTCATTATGGTATATGTATATATGTATATGAATGTACATATCACCATGAGATTTGTTATAAAGCTAAAATAGGGTATGGGTATCATGTCATTGTGATTTTCTTGTTGTTATGTTTGTCATGTTGGTTTTCTCTTCAGCAGGTTGATCATTGTACATATTTCATCGAGCTAACTTATAAAGCTCCATTTGAAATATATTTTGGTTTTCAATGGTCTTATTGGTTGTAGTTTTGGTTGAACACTGAGGATGGTGTTCTCTTGATGGGGAGAGGTTTGTAATAGCCCCAAAATAAAATTTCATGTAATAAAGTTAATAAAGGAAAAATAAGAGAAAGGTCATGGGACACGTATTCCAAGATAAGTGTTGGGAACAACATCCTAGTGTGTGTTCATTTTGGTTTATTATGGCTAAGGGGACATTGGCAAGGGAAATGGAAAAGGATTTGAAATGGAAAGATGCATTAATTGACATTTTATTTATAAAAAAAGGGAATTGAGAGAAAAGGAATGTGAAAGGTCAGAAGCTTCATGTGAGGAGAAAAACGAAGGAAAATAATGGAAATTGAATAAATTAGATGCCTTATTAATAAAAAGGCTTCTAAGGACTAGTTCACAACCATTTCTCAGTTCACTTTTAGAGCTCCATCTCTCTATTGTCACACTCTTTCATACTATTGCACGTGTACAGAATTCCTTGAGCACTCTATCATAGGAGAAAGGAAAACAAAGGGAGGACAAGGAAGGGAAAGGAAAGAAAAGATCAAGCAAGGAAGAGTTAGATAAAGTGGCTACAATGGGATTACTTGTAGGTATCAATTTTAAAGTATGGTTTCCTTGTTGGTTTTGGCATGCATTGTATATCCATGTGTGTATTTGGTTATGTTACTGTCATTGGCATGGCCTGTGCTAGGTATGACAGTGGTTTTATCCTTTCCTTGCCACTTCCATATAGCCATGATGTGATGGGGTTCATTTAATTGGTTGAGATGGATTTCTCGATGGTTTCGAAACTAAGTGGGGTGTTATCGGGAAAATTCCCAAAGGCTTAGAATACCTTGACTAGTAAATGGCAAGATACATGGTAAAGCCTGAGTGTGGAGATGGGAAAATTACTCACAATTTAGGTGGAGAGATCTAGAGCCATCCATCCCTTAACCAATATATGGCAAGATTGTGTTAAATTCTACAGTGTATGTTCTTTTCTTTGGGCCTAAGAATCCCTTGAGCAGTATATGGTGAAATACATGGTAAATCCTGGTTTTATAGATTACTATTTTTGTCTTAAGAATCCCTTGATCGGTAATGGTAGGATACATGGTAAAGCCAAAAGCCCTAGTTGGTTTTTTTGTGGGTCCCACATTCTTTCTTGGAATATGGCATGACGGTGATTGGCTAAAAGAAGGATTTTGTTTAGCCCAATCTATGGTCGGGTGGTACATGGAAGTCCTTGACTTGGTTGGATTTGCATATGATAATAACAACTCTTTTCCTCTTATGTATTATGTGTAGATAAATTCTCTGTTATGTGGATTTAATGATTGTTCTATGATTGATATTTATTTGGTTATATGTTGGTTAGAGGCATGGTTTATGCCAGACTTGAGTTATGACTCTCATCATGTTTTGGTTAGTAGACGAAATTTTAATGAATGTATGACTTAATAGATGATAGTGTAGCTATTTTGAGAGGGTGTCAAAAATCCCTGATGATTCTTAGATAAGTATTGAATCCCTATGTTTAGATGTGTTTTTATGACCTGTAAATTACATGTTCATGAGGTGTTTGAAGAAATGTCTATCACGGTTAGGATGATTTAGGTCAATTCCTTGTTCAATTTTTGCAATAGCAACCTTATCTTCATGTTATTTCTCACTTCTGAATGTTTCAACAAGTTTTAGGCAATGGTCCAAGTCCTAGCCTTGAAAGAGCGGCCCAGATTTCGTGGTTGTTAGCATTGAAGTGTCTGAAAAAGCCTACAACCACATGGAGGCCTTCTGTGGGAGAAAATGTAAATTCATTTTGGTTTTGGTTTGTCGATTCCACTTTGTTAACTCTACTTGAGGAGTTGACTCATATCCTAATAACTCTTCGTAACATGTTTACACCGTTAAGCCAAATAACTCCTGTAAATGTGGGAGGAGGGTGTTATATGGATCCTTAGGTTCAACCTTTTTGAGCTTGGTGGTGGCTACCATTACAATAGGTTCAGTGTCAATGATATGATTTCCCTTGCCCATTCCCTTGTCAGGTTTCATCTTAGAGTTAGAGTAGGCATCTGTCTCTGATTCTTCCAGCTTGGCCACCAACACCTACTTTGCGTGACACTCATTTGTGTTGTAAGTGGGAGTTTTATGGAGCTCACACCACTTGTCGGTGTATTTCTTCACCTTTCCATTATTCTTCCCTTTTGGCTTGAAGGATTTTGTAGGTTTTATCCCCATACAGAAATTACCTACATATGAATTCTAAAACAAAGAAAATAAACAAGGTGAGAGCATAACACATAAAACACATATACACAGAGATTTTCCCCTGGATCCGAAAATCAGGACTACCAGATTGATTTTTCATTATATTCCTTTCAGTGTTACAATACATATATATACATGCTAAAGCATCCAATACCATGGACAGAAAACCATTGCGCCTAAAACTATGTGTGAAAACCATGCACAAAACCATAGGTATGTCTACCCAACCTAAAACAAGGTCCAAAAAAGGTTTCCCTAGGGTCCTACCTCAGACCCCATAGAGGGGGGCACTCAAAGACCCTAGACAGGAGGGGTTGCTAACCCTTGTGGCACCACCGCTATGAAATCGTCATAACAAAGGGGGGGCTCGTCCCCCCTTCTAACCCCTCGGTTAACTGGGGGGGCTAGTCTTGGAAACAATATAACACAACCCAACCTTCTCCCACTTGTTGTTTTCTTGTCACAGGAGAGCTTAGTCATTTATCCAACCCTACAATGCCCATTGTTTCTCTACACCAAGATAACATCTCTGAGCTCACATATTTTGTCAATGCATCTGTAGTATTCTTGAAAGGGTCCACCTTTACCAGCAACACCATTTTTTCTTCTATCATATCCCTTACAAAGTGATACTGAACATCATTGTGCTTTGTCTTTCAATGGTAAGCAGGGTTATTTTCCAAGATAATTTAACTTTAACTGTGACAATCTATCCTTATAGCTCCCTGTACTAACACCATACTTGAAAACAATCTCTACAACCAAACTGCTTCCTGGTTGCATGAGTGGCTACCATGTATTATGCCTCTGTAGTTGATATTGCCACTATAGATTATTTCTTACTCATCCAACTGATTGCACCTCCAAATAGGTTAAACACATACCCACTTGTAGGTCTTCTCTGATCCAGATCTCCAGCCCAGTCTGCATCAACAAAGCCATGAATATCAAATACTTTGTCCAATCTTGGTTTTCCTTGGTAGCACAAAACATAATCATTAGTGCCACGCAAATACTTGAAAACCCACTTCACTATTGTCCAATGGTCCTTCCCTTGTTTTGACATAAACCTGCTCAATACTCCCACTGCATGTGCAATGTATGGTCTAGTACAGACCATCGCATACATCAGGTTATTGACTGCACTTGCATATGGAACATGGGACATGTCCTCTTCCTCTTCTTGCATCTTGGGATATTGTTCAATAGATAATTTTGTACCTATAGGAATAGGAAACTTTACCGGTTTACTATCTTGCGTGTTAAATCTCTATAATATTGTCGCGACATACTTCTGCTGGTTTAACCAGAGCTTCCTCTTTGCCCGATATCTTTTAATTTCCATGTCAAAAATATAGTTTGCAACATCAAGGTCTTTCATGTCGAATTTGGAGGACAATTGGGCCTTCAAATCCTGGATAATTTTTTTGTCATTTCCAACTAGCAACATGTCATCCAAATACAAGACTAGACAAATAACATGATCACCAATTAATTCAAAATACACACAGTGACTGTTTTAGCCCATACAGAGACTTCTTTAACTTGCATACCAGTTCTTTCTTACCATTCACCGCAAAGCCTTCACGTTGCTTCATGTATATCTCCTTTTCTAGATCCCCGTGGAGAAATGTTAGCTTCACATCCATCTGTTCTACCTTAAAAACAAAAGAAACAACAAAATATAAAAGTAATATAATAGAATCTACCTTGGCAACAAGAGAAAAAATATCACCAAATTCAATTCCTGACACCTTAGAATAACCTTTTGCTACCAACCGAACTTTGTATTTCTCCACCTTTCCTTCTGCATTGGTCTTCCTCTTGAACACCCATTTGTTGCTAATGGTTTTCCTTTCAGCCACCAACTCCACCAAATCCCAAGCATCATTTTTGTTCAAAGATGCCATTTCATCAACCATGGCCTCTTTCCAAAGTTTTCCATCCTCTGAATCTATCCTTCACAATTCTAGGATCATCATCAGTAATATATAAAGAAAAATTTTAACAGAAAGCAGATGGACTATACCTTTCTGGTTGCCTTCTTTCTTGAACTAATCTTCTCACAACCAGAGTTTGTGGCTATTTATCTTTTGATTCTTCTTCTGCTGTAGAGTCTGATTCTTCCTCCTTTATCTCAAACTCTATCTTCTCAGGTTCCTTTGATGGCACTCCAAGTTTAATAACATTTTTCACCTCTATTAACACTAAATCTCAGTTTTACACAACCGTCCTCATTAATGGGTTCCAAATCTTTTAACCCTAAAGCATCCTTATACCCAATAAAGATGCACTTTTTAGATTTACTATCCAACTTTGTTCTTTTCTCCTTTGGAACATGTACATATGCATCCCATCCAAATACCCTCTAATGTGAAAGAGAGGATTTCTTACTAGTCCATACCTACTGTGGAGTCTTATCCTCCAACGTTGATGAAGGTGATTTTTTGACCAAGTAACATGATGTCTCCACCACCTCTGCCCAGAATTTTGGTCCTAACCCAGCACCATTGAGCATGCTTCTTTCCCTTTCCATCAATGTCTTGTTCATTCTTTCTGCAATTCCATTCTTCTCAGGTGTCTATGGAGTAGTCTTCTATTGTGCTGTACCACACTTCTTACAGAATTCTTCAAATTCCTTGCTGAAAAACTCTCCACCATTATCTGTCCTCAACACCTTAATTTTCTTCTCTATCTCATTTTCCACTAAAGCCTTAATTTCTTTAAACTTGTCAAAGACTTCAAATTTCTTCTCGAGGAAATATATCCATGTATTCCTTGAGAAGTCATTTATAAATGATACATAGTACACAGACCTACCCAGTGATGGAACCTTCACAGGTCCAAACACATCACTGTGCACAAGCTCTAGTATTTGTTTCACCCTCTTACCACCGAAGGGGAAACTCACTTGATTCTTCTTCCCATGTACAAAATTTTCACAGAAATAAAAATCCAGAGAGCTATTAGTCATACATTCTACCATACCTTTTCAATGAAGTATTTGAAGACCCTTCTCTCCAATATGTTCAAGCCTTTAATGACATAGCATGGTCTTTTCTCCAAAGACCACTATATATTTTGCTCCACTTTTAGGAACCACAAAACTGTTGCACCCATCAATAACAGCGCTACCTTGTAGCTTGTACAAAGTTCCAATCCAAGCTCCCCACATCAATAACAGTGCTCCCCGAACCATCTTGCAGGTATCTTTCTCAAACACTATTTTAACACCTACATCATCCAACTTTCTTACGAAAATCAAATTTCTGGCCAATGAAAGAATATGCATAGTACCCAGAAGTGTTCTAACCCTTCCACCTTGCAAATTAAACTTTGCTTTTCCACGACCAATGATTCTAGCCTTCCTATCATCTCCTAAGAATACATCACAACCATTATATTTCTTATACTCGTAAAAACACTGTCTATAGGGAGTGAAGTGAAGGGACGCACCTGAGTCAATCAACCATAACTCCTGATCTACATGTGTACTTGAATAAGCCAAGTATATATTCCTACATTCATCTGAGGGGGTTTTTGCCTCTGTTGAAGGAGCATCATCAAATCCCTTTCCTTTATCGGGAGCTTTAGATTTATAGCCCCTTTTGTAGTGCCCTTACTTTCTGCATTTCCAACACACCTCTATAGGTTTTCTTGGAGATCTAGATCTCCCTCTAGATTTAGATCTCCCACTCAATGAGTTATTTTTGTTTATGTTCTAGGACCATCTATTGGGCCTCCAAAATGTCTTCAAAATGACATCCACTTTCACCTTTATCGCCACCATTTTGCTCACATGTTGCAACCCCATAACCATATAACCTTTGATTAGCCACCATTTTCATAAATATATCGGTTAAGATATTTATTTACCAAAGTTATTTATTTTAAGTGTTTAAAGTGAATTTATGATTAAAAACTAGGAAATCAACATGGTTTCATGTATCTATATATGTGGCCTGAGTTTTATGATATGTGTAGGTCATCTGGAAGCTTCCAAGGCACCCTTATGTGGCCTCCAATGCTCAAATTCGAATTCCCTTCAAAGGAGATTTGGATAAAGGTCAAAGAAGGATATGTGTCCTATTTGGATTGTAACTCTATGAGGTGTCTCATCATTTCTTATTTGGATTAGAACTCTATGAGACACTTAGGGGAT